>OZ026808.1:1706506-1770254 GCA_964023185.1 Macaria liturata
TGGCAGCGTATTTCACGAAGACCATGTAAAATACTTTGCTCCTACTGAATGGAGGAAAATAGCGGGATTTTAAAAAGTCTGACAAGTTCTTGTATATATCGCTCTGATTTGATTTGGTTCTTCAAGCCTTAAACTGAATAAGTTAATTCTAGACAAGTACCTAAGATTCATCCGGCACTGCAGTGATGCTGAACATCAAGCAGGCTCTGGAATCAAACGGTATAATAGGTCAAGTTTCAAATGTTTCTGAGATTTAATTCTAAAGTAGGTTGGTAATTACCAACCTACTTTAAAATAAGTCTGGGGCCGCTTTTACGGAAATATGTTAGACTAGTGGGTGCTCGCGGCTTCGCGCGCATTAAGAAGTAAAACTTGCATCCCCTATTTCACCCCTTTCAAAGTGGCATTTCCAAAAATAATTTCTTAGCGGATGCCTACGTCATAACATCTACCTTCATTCTAAATTTCAGCCCAATCCGTCCAGTGGTTTGGTCTGTGCGTTGATAGTTCACTATATCAGTCAGTCAGTCACCTTTGAGTTATATAATATATTTGGATTGTGTGGTCTCATAAAGCTTTGTGTTACACGCGTTGTGAACGATTTGCTCGACAGCGGAGTAATGATTAGTATTTATCATATGGTTGTAATACTTCTAGCATTCCGCTCAGCAAGAAAATAAGCCGTGGACGCGAATTTTCAAAAAAATACTGATCATGCTGAAATGATACGAAAAAGACCCGATATAATTAATCTTTGATTGAGTTACTTGCTTGTTTTTAGTTATGCCAATGATCATTGGTGTTACCAATTCCTACTTTGAGATATGTGTTTCATTTTTTTGTTTGTCACGTATTATAGGTAAAAAATGATTGTTTACACATTACACGGCGAGCTGAAGTCATGTCTCTAAAATTAAATTGCAATTGCAGAAAATTATTCACGGCAGTTTTACATACAACCGGTGTTTCCTGTAATTTGTTACTATTTTAGTGTCTTTACAAACTTGTGGACAATGTATTAGAATTAGACAATTAAATAAAAGACATGTCATATCACGAGCTAGTAGCTTTTAGTTTTATGTAATGGAAATAATTGTACTATATCTTTCCTTATAGCTAGAATAGTAGAAAATTATGTATATTTATATTGTATGTGCCTAGTAGAGGCATTAAGGTATGTTACAAATTATATACATTTCGCTTTTTCAGTACACGAATGTTTTATCAATTCTGGATGTATTCGTTTCGAAAAGTGTGCATGCTTCTTAGAAACTGTAGACAGATCTAGAGATCAACTTTCAATCACCATTCAGAATACATCAAAATGTACCTAATAAATGACTAATGAGCGGTCCCGAATCCTTTATGACTAAATCGTCAATGTCGTTTTATTTGGATTTTAACGCCTATGACGATGTAAATATTTCCATCGATTTTCTGGATTTTCTTATCATTGTTTTAGGGCAAGATGGACCCGAAAGTCGGTCAAGCACGTGTCACATTAAAGGCACAACTTGCATACAGTATTTTTTCTCGGCGCTAATCTTGAGTTTGGATACATGAAGCAGTGACTATCTAATGTGCTGCATTTAGTCAATGATTGATGTCATTTAACCGCGATCTAACAAAAGCTCCAGTAGTACTGACTTTGTGACTTATTTGCCGTATTCGCAAAATTGATAAAAATCAGTAAAATTACTGTAAGCAATACCTTTACCGTGCTCGAGCCCTCCCATAGTCGGCTTGTGTTCCATCATTTGCACAGTATTGAAGTGTTTTAGAGTGCGTTACATCCTTTAGTAAGTAGTATAATGTTTACTTTGTGCATGCGCAGAACCTGTCGGATAGCAAGCGGCGGCGCAGTTCGGCGGCGCTGCCCGCGGATGCGCGCAAGAAGTCGTCGGCGACGGGGCTGGAGCCCCGCGAGGTGGAGTACCTGGCGGCGGCGGCGGGCTCGCAGGACGAGCTGCGGCGCGGACACAACGAGTCCCTCATGAAGCGCATCCCAGGGGACGCGGAGGCCACCACCGTGCTGGTCGGTGCCGTCGGCTTCCTCGACCAACCCACCATCGCGTTCGTGCGCCTCGCGCAAGGCATCCAGATGCCCTCCATCACGGAGGTGCCCGTCCCTGTCCGATTCATGTTCATCCTGCTCGGGCCGAGTGGCGCAGACCTCGACTACCACGAGGTGGGTCGCTCCATCTCCACCCTCATGTCGAACCCCGCGTTCCACGGGATCGCGTACAAGGCCGAGGATCGCCGGGAGCTTCTGTCAGCCATCAACGAGTTCCTGGATGACTCGATCGTGCTACCGCCCGGAGACTGGGAGAGGCAAGCGCTGCTACCGTTGGATGAGTTGCGAGCCAAGTCTGAGATGATCCGGCGGCGCAAGCAAACGGCTTTGGAGCGCAAGCGAGCTGCCAGCGCGCAGCCGCCGCCCATGCTGGATGAGAAGAAAGCGCTACTAGCGTTGGAGGCCGGCGCTCTACCTCCCAAGGAACCTGATGACCCACTATCTAGAAGCGGTCGCCTGTTCGGAGGTAAGTTACACGATTTGATTTCTTGTTCCAAGTATAAATTCCTTACTTTTGCCTGCTCCTCTTAATCTAAAGAGTTATACGCTAAGTTTTGAAATAGACAAGCACTAATTATCTGGCTCAAAATATTTGTTCTGTCTTGTTTATTAAAATCTTTCTCTTTCTAGGCGTGATCCGTGACATGAAGCGTCGCTACCCGCACTACGTGTCTGATTTCAAAGACGCTTTGAACGGCCAGTGCTTGGCTGCAACAATCTTCATGTACTTTGCGGCGCTGTCATCGGCAATCACCTTCGGTGGTCTGCTGGCTGAGAAGACCGCGGGACAGATTGGCATCTCGGAAACTTTGGTGAGAATTAGAATATTTGCTATTTATTTTTGTTATTACCAAATGTGTAACGTGTAACTTTGGGCGTTATTAATAAGATATTAATGAAACATTTCGTTACAAATCAAACGCGAGTTCCAACATCCCTGTTTAAGAGCCAGTTCCATAGTTCCATGCCAGTACTGGTTGTATGGTGTGCTAAGCCAAATCTCGTTTGTGCGGTTTTTGCTACAGATGACCTAATGCTTAAAAGGGCTTATTGAGTAAGCACGCTGCATCTTATGTCATAGCTATTGTTCACTATCAAACAAACTATGGTCAAATACAAACCAGTTTTAGTTTAAAAAAAACTGTCTATCTTCTTTAATATTAAAACTTTCGTAAGACATTTTATCAATGTGTTAACTAAACGGTTTTCTGAAGACGGATGTCATAACATCCGAAACGCGTAAACGACAGACGCGAATTACACGTAAGTGAAAACCGTTTAGTTAACATATTGTCTATCATTTGGCAGGTGTTCACTTGCGCTGGAGGTATGCTGTTCGCGCTGATCGCCGGTCAGCCGATGATGATCACCGGCGCCACCGGGCCGCTGCTGCTTCTGGACGAGTCTCTGTCCATGTTCTGCCGCTCGTATGGGTTCGACTTCCTCGCTGCCAGATTCTACTGCGGCCTCTGGATGATCGTGATCGCGCTCTGTGTCGCCTCTGTCGAGGGCAGTGTTGCGGTTAAGAAGATTACCAGGTTTGTATATGTTTGTTACGAGGTATATTTTCCCATACGATGATAAGCTTTGTAACACACCCTAGTATCTATCACTATCTAGTGTGAAACACACCCTGTTCGTTAAAGAAGATTTTTATAATAACTCGAACTCTTTTGCCAAAATATAGCTCCTACGTATACGTATGTGAAAACGAATGTAATAAGAATGAAGAATAAAAACATTTATCGTCACATGATAATATATTATATGTTACATGACTTTTGACACTAGTCGGAATTATTATGGCCGACATTTATAAAACTAATAAACCGGGTTCTTATATTACATATCATTAGACTAGATGGCGTTGCATGACGAGTCCTGAAATAGTTATTTATTTTATTCATTACTCAGGTTCACGGAAGACATATTCGCGTTCCTGATCTCGCTGATCTTCATATCGGAGCCTATAACAGCGACTATCGGCGTGTACCGCGCGCATCCCCTTCTGTCCGACGTGGCTGGCTACTGCGGCAACAACACGCTGGCAAATCAAACTGCTGTAAACAACACCGTACTGAACACCACTTTAGCTGGTAAGCTTTTGTGTCTATAAGTTTTCTTACTATGAGACTAGATGGCGCTATGTGCAAAGTACCAGAATAATTATTTTTGACAATTACAACATATTGTAAGTACTTGAGTATGAGAGTGGCCAACTTTAGTGACGAGATAGGCGCCCTAAGGGCCTCTGATATGGCCTGATTTACTGTTACGAACAGCCCGGACCTAATTTTTTTTCTATCTATATTTTATTCACGTGAACTTTTGCTAAGGCAACTAAAAATATATTATCGGTTTATTAAAAATCCGTTTTTATTTTGCATAGGCACCCTTGTCATTATTTGTACTGTCAAAAGTAGATAAAGTACATATTATAGTTACACATAGTATAGTTTGTAAAGTAGTAGATAAGTCGTAGGAGAGTGGCCAGTGTAAAAACTCTATGTCGAAAGCTTTCAAACTACCATATTTTTTTATATGGCTTACAGACAGCCGTACTATGACAAATGGGCAAGTTTAATTTACAAAAGTAAATGAAGGCTCGGTATACCTAATTGTTTTTTAATGTTATGAAGTTTTTATAAAATATAATAATTGGTTACCTTACCGCTAAGAGCGATCTTGTAACCAATGCAAGGTTTCGATATGTACAGGTAACGAGACTCTGGCTATGCCCGCGCCCCCTGTTGCAGGGATGACTCCTCAACCCAACACCGCCCTCTGGTGCACCATGCTGACACTAGCCACCTTCATCATCGCCTACTACCTGAGGATCTTCAGGAATGGAAAGTTCTTGGGACGCAGTGTAAGCAAAATCTTACAATAACATAATGTAAATGAGACGAATATTACTGATCCAGTAAACGAATACAAATCTTTATTTTTCTTAGCGTTTACAAAAACCAATGTGTAGGTGATACATTTAATCGAAGGATATAATATACGCGAATCATACTATAAAAACTTATAATTGGAAACATCCCAGAGGACGACTCTCAGCCCCAAACTAAAAAGAATAAAAGAGAAAACAAAGGTCATGTCGTAGGTCAAGGAATTGGCCAAAACTCGTCCTTTAATTTGGAATGAACATAAATGTGAAAGTGCTTGTAACTCATTACTGTTCTTCTATCACGTCACAATGTAAATTTAATGTAAATATAAACGTATCTTCTTCTTCTTATCGAATAAGGGTGGCCAATTCTGGTGTCCACAGTTTATCAAGCCTTAAAGGCCTCTGGCTGACGACTGCCGTACAAACAGTCTGGCTCTACAATTTAATGTGTTTTCGACGTAATTTATAAAATACAATCTTATTAAATTAATTTAGTCATATCTTTATAACGTGCCGCTACAAATCTTATATTGCTTTTAATGTTATCTTTTGTCTGATAATTTGTTGATAAAATCGGCGAATGCTGTTATCATTTAATACAGGGCATCAATAATTGATTGATTTTTTAAGGAAAATTAGTATTGTATAATTGCTAATTAATGCTTTTCAGCTAACTTACTAAGTATGTATAAGCACGAAGTAATTCGTAAATTTCAAAAATTGCTGCTGTATATAATTAATGACAGTATCACTTGTTTGTTTGTTTTTTTTACACTGAATAGGCCAACGTTTGACTACAGCCTGCCTGATGTTAAGAATTAATTATTGTTGCAGGCGCGTCGTGCTCTCGGCGACTTCGGGGTGCCCATCGCGATCGTCCTGATGGTGGGGGTGTCCTGCGCCGTGCCGGTGTGGACGGAGACCCTGCGCGTACCCGCGGGCCTCAGCCCCACCGCCGAGCGCTCCTGGCTGGTCCCGCTCAACGACGGACTGAACACCATCCCTCTCTGGGCCACCGCCGCCATGGTGCTGCCTGCCCTCATGGTCTACATCATTGTCTTCATGGAGACTCATATTGCTGAGTGAGAACTCTTCACAGTTTATAAAAAAAAACACTTTTCACATGAGGGGTTTAGATAGAAGATCATTGCATCTAGCCCCATATCTAAGCTAACATGTTATGGGATAACAGTTGGCTTGTGTCTCACCGACGGGCTCAGTTAGTAGTTTTTGGACGCTGCCGCATTATTTTTTTAAGTGTTTACAAACTTCGAATTTCGCAAAGTAAAGATTGGATAATGCGACCCGATCTATAGTCATGAAATAAACAAGACTATTCATAATAAACAAAGATAAATTAATGAAAATGGATGCCCAGTAACACTAGACTTTTGGCATCTTCATGACAGATTCGCCAACGAAATGAAAATTAAGGATTAAAAGGGTTTTAAGGAAATAATTGAGACTTTGATACAAATTGTTACTTTGCCTCCATCTATTTTAAAATAGTTATCTTTGTAAACAACTGAGCCTGCCAGATTTACGTAAGAATTAATTATTTTCAGTACAAAGAGATCGGTTGTGGCGAAAGGCAAAATGTCAAAGAGCTAAATTTACATTACTATTATACTCATTCCAACTCATGCTTCTGATATATGATTTGCTCACTGTATTTGTAATGATTGTAAAAAGTTATACGTTTCTTTGACATTTTGCCACTAAAAATATATGTATTTTTATCAGAGCTCTGATGATAAGTAGGTAGGTTCTCAATAAGTTACACTGCCTATGCGAATTACTTAGTAGGGTATTAAAATAAGTTTGCGATGCGAAACCTTTTGTTGCCTTGCGAATTGACCTAATCCTTTTTACAAAAAAAAAAATCTATTTTAATTTTGATGTTTTATCGTTTATTCTAGTTGTGTTTAAACTGTAGATAACTCCCGGTTTTTAGAAAGGAGATCAGCTTAATTCTCTCAAGAAATCAATTTATCCGCATTGTGATTGGCTGAAAAATTTAAATCCACCAATGTTAGAGCCAAGGAACTTCATACCTATCATTCTACTTGGTATTCCTTCCATGATCAGTGCTGATTAGTTGATTTGTTTGAAGAATTAAATTGACCGTTGTTCTTCCCTGCTCCATAATAATAACAACATGGCTTATTTTATCGGTCAAACCTTTTTTTATTATTAAATTTAATTCGTTTATTTATTGTTCTACTTTAACTTATTTTTTGAGCAATTTTGCCAGTGTCTGTCATGTAATGGATATACATTACACGAGCGACTCCAACAAAATTGCGGCAATAATGCCGAATCTCTTATCCACCGCTCCACTCGCCGCTTCATCTTAGGCCATAGCATTTGCTTACCATCAGGCAAACTATGGCCAAGTGCAAACCCGTATTAGTTAAAAAAAGCCATTTTAATAGGGAGAAAGAGAAGAAAGGTAGCATTTTTTTTGTTAATCTATATTGTTGTTGTTCATGTTGGGGGGTTTGGACTATATCCCGCCGCGCTGGTCCAGAAAAGTTGCCTTATAATGTAATTTATCGGCAGACTGATCATCGACAAGCCCGAGCGCCGCCTGAAGAAGGGCAGTGGCTTCCACATGGACATCGTGATCATGTCAATGGTGAACGCCATGTGTGGCATGTTCGGAGCCCCGTGGCAGTGCGTGGCCACAGTGCGGTCTGTGTCGCATGTGTCGGCCCTAACCGTCATGTCCACCACACACGCGCCCGGTGACAAACCACACATCGTTGAAGTTAAAGGTAACAAATAGTATATTAGAAAAGTACCCATGATACAAGCGTAAGCTTAGTATAATGTGCAGTATAGCTGACTCTTGTTTCTATGATTGCAGACAAATGACAAGAAAAGAAAATAATTCCATATAAGAAAGTATATAAGTAATATATATCCGTTATCTAGTACCTACGACCCAAGCGTTTGCTTAGTGTGGGGCTAGATGGCGCTGCGTGATATGTTCTGAAATATTTATTTATTTAGTTTTATATAAAATAAATAAATATTCCGGGACATAACACACAACGTCATCTAGCCCCACACTAAGCAAACGCTTGGGTCGTAGGTACTAGATAACGGATATATATTACTTATATACTTTCTTATATGGAAATACATACATACTTATTATACGTAGAAACGACCATCATCATTATCTGGAGTATTGTTTTCCAGAGCAACGCCTAACCGGTTTCCTGGTAGCCCTGATGGTGGGTGTCTCCGTGCTCGCCGCCAGCTGGCTCCGCCTCGTGCCCATGGCCGTGCTGTTCGGAGTATTCCTCTACATGGGCATATCGGCCCTCGGCGGCATCCAGTTCTGGGACCGATGCATTCTGCTATTCAAGCCTGTCAAACATCACCCGCAAGTGCCCTACGTTCGAAGGGTGAGTTATTCTTATTTCAATTTAAAAATGACTTGTTTCCGTTGTAAATAGAGTAGGTAACACAATTTATTATTGATAACACAAAATGAAATTTAAACTACAGTATTAGAACTTGAACTATTGCCTGTTATACAAAAACAGGTAAAATAGGAAAACAAAAATCTGTATGTACATTACAATTATCATCATCAGCCTAATGAGACCCACTGGCCTCTAAAAGGCCTCCTCCCTCTTACGAACATTCTATTATATTCATTCAAAAAACCCAAAGAGAATTGTAAGTCTGTACAAAGAAGATATTCGTAAAACGTCCACAAATAATAGATAGACGCTTTATTAAAACACCTGCACAATAGAGAAATTCTCATGAATAATGTGTTTCTGTTGCCGCTAAGACAACAATCTTGTAAGATACTTCAAGTTCAATTTACAAATTGTAAAACATTTTTGCTTGCAGGTACCATCTCTCAAGATGCACCTGTTCACCCTGATCCAAGTGGCCGGTATCTGCTTGCTATACGCCGTCAAGTCATCGCGCTTCTCCCTAGCCTTGCCGTTCTTCTTGGTGCTTATGGTTCCTCTTCGGATGTCGCTGGTCTACCTCTTCACGCCACTGCAGTTACGGGCTGTAAGTATTTTTTTAAATACTAACTTCTTCTTCTTGTTATCGAATGAGAGTGGCCAACTTTGGTGTCGAGAGTTTATCAAGCCGCCCTAAGGGCCTCTGACTTGGCTTAACGACTGCCACTTTACTTTAGTACTAACTAAAAACTTTATGTATATTTCATATTTATTATTTAACTCTAAAGGGATAACCAAAACTCGGTTGGTAATACTGGGTGTCAGATTATTTTGAGAGCTGACTTCTTTAGCGTTATAAAGTTTTAATTAACTCAATCCTATATTTGTCTCTGTTATTCTCATAAAAATGTATTTTTAACATACATATGTATGTAAAACGTCTGAAAACTGACGTTATCAGAGTTGGCCTTTATATTCATGGTCGCAGACTATGCGAACGTGATATCAATATGTTTTCTCAGTCCGCGGCAGAGTTTAACATAACTCGAGACATACATAATTAGATGACCAAACTTTATCGTGCGACTGGGCTATACTTTTATATATTATATTATACTAGCTTGTGCCCGCGGCTTCGCACACGTTATTATACAAATAAACCTTCTTTTTGAACCACTCTATCTATAAAAAAACTACATCATGATCCGTTGAGTAGTTTTAAAGATCTAAGCATACATACTAGTACATATACACATGTATGGGGACAGACGCGTAGAGCGACTTTGCTCTAAACTATGTAGTGATGCATATTAATATACATCAATTACTTCAATTATTTCAGCTGGACGGAGCGCAGAAGGACATTGACAAGGACGACGAGCCTGATTTCTACGAGGAAGCTCCTCTGCCAGGGTAGAGTGTGGCACCAGATACTGCGACGGAGCACTAGGGCTCCACACCAGGCCTCTAACCGCGGCCTAGGCTCTCACTCGGACCTACTATACTGTATTTTCATCATATATGCCGAGACAAAAGACGTTACTTCATGTAAAATTAGTTAAGCGAGAGCTATTTTTGTCGAAAAGATATTCCGCTTTTAGTAAGATATTTTTGGAAATGAAAAAGAAATATACGTTTCTTTCCATCTTATGACGGAGCCCTACAACGCTCCATACTATGGCCTCACTGCTCTGTATTTTCGTCATTTTGTCCTTCCTTGAGATAGCTTTGCTATCTTTTCAAACCTAATCTAAGATTAATAAGTTTTGTCTATTGCTCAATATGTTTTAGTGGTACAATTATTATGCTAACAATTGACGCCATCTAGTAAGACGAAATACAGAATGGTTTAGGATTAAAGGGCAAGATCCTACATTAAGTACACCGAAGTTACCACTTTAACAAACATGTTACTTATAAGATACCAACTGTATTACTAGCTGACCCCAAGGGTTGAGTACTTACAAATTATTTATTTATCTACTTGTTACCTTAATCCAGCGAAGAACTAGTATTATTCGTACTGTTCCTAAGACAGAAAATGTCGAACAAAACATTAAATACATCGTAGATGAAATTGTGAATTTATTTAATTTTAATAAGTAGATGAATTTCGAACGATATTCTCGTTTTAAGTACATATGACTGTGAATTAGTATTAGTGAAATAAATTATTATATTTATTTTAAAATACGTGACTTTTTAGTTTTATGAATGCCATTTTACTACCTACTACAGTACCTATAATTTATTTGTATCTATGTATATTATAAAAGAGTACATACGCTATATGTTGCGATAAAAGATTTTAAATTCATGTGATTCCATCGAGGTTAGTACTGACACAGGAGGAATTCCCGATTGTATCTTCGCGAGCTGGCAATTCTTTTTTGGCTCGGATTTTATTATTGACTACTATGAGATTTGCTTTTGTGTTGTTTACTAATCACGCAGCAAACGATTGTTAAATAATAAAGACATAGTGATATATTCCGGAATATTTTAGAATGTTTGTGTCTAAGTAACTAAATAAAAATATCAGTGGCGTAGTAAAAATTATAGGTTTAAAGAACTTTATTTTCACACAAAGATAGGTACATTTATCACTTACGCGTGAAACATAATTTAAATTATAAACATATACATATTACGTTCGTCGTCAAGCAAACATTTTTGTAACTACCCTACAGACAAGTATGACGCTGTCCGTCCACCGCATTCATAGTAGTGAGGTATCCGTTAAAACGTGTTGATAAAGCCTATTTTTGAATGCGGTGAACGGGCTTACATTTTTTAAATTTGATGGTAGGTGGTTGAACATTTGCGAACCTTCGGTAGTGATCATTGTTTTACCGTAATTAGTGCGGCACTTCGGGAGAACGAGATAGCTTGCGCGTCGAGTACAGGGGTGCCCAACTTTTTTACGTGTGAATCGCAAATTCGTATGAAGTTTATTGTCCAGTGTTTTGCGTACAAATATACATATCTTATTCAAAAAGAGGGCCCTTATTATCAGGACTGAACAGATTTGAATATAATAATAATAATAAATAATAAAAATGTTTATTGGACACACAAATTCTTATAATAATACTTATTAATAATGTAATTTAAAATAGGGCATTTTGGAAAACAAAAGATATGTCGAGCAGCTGCTACGCTGGAATTTGGTATGAAGATAGATATGTTTGGATTAATGTGACTATGTAGTCCTGATTATTATTAATCCGGGACGTAACAAACTATCACTGGATGAACGAGTATAATACTAGCACTAAACTAAAATATTGTTATAAATCTTGCTCAGTGCGACCTATTTTTGCCTAAAAGGAAGTTTGTAGATGTAGCTTTAGATTATATTTACACAATGTTATTATTAATACTTACTCTAATTAAGCCTACAGTGTGTCAATTTAAGTACTTTTTCCGTCAATTTATTATGATAAGCTCAAATTATATAAACTGAATAGCAGATTGAATATTTTCTTGCGTATTAAAAATATGAATATATTATATATACACATACGCCTACTTAAATGTTAATGTTACTAGGTTGAGAGTTACCAAATTTAGATGTTAGTGAAAATTGCATATCTATGTTATACTTATCTGATTCATTAAATGAGTGAATGAAGAATTGCTTTTGTGTGTGTGCTTACCTACCACACGAACCATTATCATTTCAACCTTTTTTTATCTTTCTTCATAAATTTAATCTCTTGGTTTGTTGACTTGTTTCAACAGTACATAAAAATCTTGCATTGCGACCAGTTTTTCAGGTGATTAATTAACAAAATATAATGGACATATTGATAAAATGTCTCAAGAAAGTTTTAATATAAAAAAATATAATAGTATATATCAATATGATGTGAGTCTTCTGTTTTGGTAGCTTGCCAGAGAGCTGTCGGCGACAATACCTACGAGTCAAATAGCAGGAACCGTGTGTGACACGAAACGTTGACGTAATATGGGCTTTTCAACAAAAACTCGCGTTACAGATAGATAGATAACACTTTATTAAAACATCAACATACAAGAATGAATACAATGAAACACAAAAAAAAATGAGTTTAGTTATAATGCAACATCCTGGAAAGCTAGACTAATAGCGCCTTACGGTGCAGTCGCCTGAACGCTATTTCATAGGCTCTGTAGTTATGAAGATTAAGGGGAAAAAATTGGTTTCTAAAATATTTTTAATAAAACTTCAAAACTTATGCCTTTGGTTTTCAAGAGGCAAGATTTTCGTACAGATACCAACAATTTGAGATATAAACCATCATCTGTTATTCTTAGTTTTTTAGTATAATTATACAACAGTTTGTATAGAAATAGCGGCCCGGTGACTGCACGTTGACTGAGGAAATTGATTCGTGAAACGGACTCTGCGATCTCTTTTCTCTTTATTTAATTCCGTCTTTGATTACCTTAACCCACTCAGGTATTTAGTGGCCTGCTTTCTTTTACCTACTTTACGATGCATTCGCTCGACAGATGTATTTGTGTCCAATAAGCGACGGATATCAGCGCGGGAAGATTCTGTGATCGCGAGCCAAGGTTACGGAGCCAAAATGACTGAAAGTTTCAGTGATTCATTATTACATCACGTGTTACAGGACTACGTTGTTTCTTCTTTATGTAGTTCTTTATTTAACCAGAATGGGTCAGTAAAAGAGATGCGCCTACGCGTCGTGAAAAAGCAACGTTTATTTTATTTTTAGATTGTTTAATAGATTAATTTGGTTTAACGGATTACAGAGAGATACGGATAGATCAAAATAGATATTATGTGCTTCATACCATACCACATAAATAAAAGCAAAGGTGTGTTTAATAGTCTATTTTTTTCCGTTTTCATAGAGCGAAGGTGCAATATCTTAGTCACAGTATTTTTGGTGGATATTGAGAGACATTATATTTGCTGTTTTTCATCTCAGAACTTCGCGGAACAGCGGCGGATATCCACTAGTTATATACAATTTAGTAATAGTTAAGTATATGATGCTACGAACGCAAACCCATGAATAGATACATATTTAAAAACCAACTGCTAAACAGTATTTCTCATGGTAAGTGGTAGAGGGCGCTCAAGAATGTAAACTACGATTTTCGGTAAGTAAAAATACTTAAAAATAATTTACTTGTTAAAAACAAAAGTCCTAATTGACAAAGTCCTACAAAATTGACCTAACACCAAATTTTAACCTTGGAATCGAAAAAGATATGTTTTTTATATTTTAATCTAATCTTATGTAACGTCTAGTACATATAATGATTACTTTAGTAGTTCGACGTGAAAACTACGAACTGAAAAATGTTGCGTTGAAAAGCACATTTGTATTATGTTGACCATTCGATCGCTGCTATATTAAAACTTCCAAGTACCATCGGAAGAAGCGCGGCCTCCGACGCTTTATTTACCAACATACGCTACGTCTCTGCATGTTTACCTAAATCTGTGATACCTATCTTCGAAAATATTCATTAATATCATATGCTGTAAAAGGCCATATAGATCTATATAAAATCAACAATGTATTTAAGGTATTAAATTGGATTGGAAGGGTTACTGCTGTATTGGTTTAAATAGCTTCGATATTAAGCCATTATTTGTCGTAAAAAGTATAGGTACGACAAAAATTTGTTATAGTGGGTTATCCCTAAAGATAAACATATAGGTACCATCGCAGACTTATGTAGACCTTTTTAAAGTATACAATAGTTAGTACCTACCTTACATATTTTGATAAATCTCGTAGGGTCCAGGCTGTGTTTGCAACGTAAGCAGAAAAAATGATATTATTTACGACATCACATTAGAAACTTCAAAAAAACAGTAGGTAAGTATTTTAGCACAATTTAATGGATGTTTTTAAATAAAAACCTTCCTCTTGAATCTATCTATCTACCTAGGTATCTATTAAAAAAACTACTTCAAATCCGTTGTGTAGTTTTAAACATCAAGGCAGATACAGACAGACGCAGAAAGCGACTTTGCGCTTTTCTTATGTATATTTAAAAACAGTATACCTTCGACTTTTTGAAGTTAAAATTTGTTAGACTTACTCCGAGTCCGACAAGTGAAGAAGTTTAAGACAAGGGAAGTCCGAGAGATTTCACAAAAATGTTTCTTTTTAATTTCCTACCTACTGAATAAATAGTTGCATATATTCTAATAAAAAATTATAATTATTTTATTAATGTGTTTTTATTTAAAAAATCCTATTTTTACTGACAAATAGTAAAGTACCTATGTTTGTCAGACCTTTAATTAAGTATTTAGCCATGTAAATTATTAGGTATAAGGAATATAGTTTTAAGTAGATCTATATTGTAAGAAAAGTACTATGCCCTAAACTTCAAACAAGCAACAGGGTCACACAACGCAATCCTTTTTTTTAGAATTAGTTCTAAAATGTACCTCATATTGTATTGTGTACAGCATAAATAAATATATCAGAACCAAAAAGTGTGGAAGTTATGGCAGTGCTATTTAGAATTTATTTTTCCTTGTCAGGATGATTTACACTAACAATGGATATAAAAAAGACTACATAGAAAATTTAAAAATAATATAGGTACCTAATATTGTATATTATTTTAAGCGGAGCGCTTATCATCGATCAAACCAATAAAATATAGGTTCATAATTATAAATAAGCGTTTGAATGAGTATGTAATAAAAAATTGCAGTAATAGCTATAGCGTGTATTTTTTTAAACTTATGAATTTAACGCCATCTATCAAATATTGGTGGAACTATTTGCTATCATTGCTGCGACAAGTGTTGTCATTACAAAATATACCAATTTATTTTTTCAGTAATTTAGTGGCATAGAGTTTTGCATTTCTCTAAGATTTCTCTGTTAATTTAGCGCCATCTATCAAATATTGGTGAAACTACTTGCTATTATTGCTGTGACAAGTGATGCCATTACAAAAAATATCAATTTATTTTTGCAGAAAGTTTGGGGAATAGATTTTGCATTTCTCTATGAATTTAGCGCCATCTATCAAATATTGGTGGAACTACTTGCTACCATTGCTGTGAAAAGTGTTGCAATTACAAAAAATACCAATTTTTTTATTTTATTGGTTAGAGTTTTACATTTCTCTATGAATTTAGCGCCATCTATCAAATATTAGTGGAACTACTTGCTAACATTGCTGTGACAAGTGCTGCCATTACAAAAAATACCAATTTATTTTTTCGTACAATTTGTAGCATAGAGTTTTGCATTTCTCTATGGTTTGAGGTTTTCCATAGAGGTTTTTTTTATTTTTTTATTATGCTTATCTATGGTATTTTGTTTGAAACAAACCTTCAAACGTCGGATCAAACAGGATCAAACTGTATGAAACAAACAAAAAAATGTCATGTCAGTCAGTCAGTCAATTTCTCACATAATGGCGGTGCCTGTGTTGTTTTCCTGACTTTCATATTCCGGTTATGTTACTGCTTTGAGCGGCCGCATTAAGCCGCTCTCTAGCCTCGCTGCAAACACAGGACATTAGGAAGCGATAGGACGAGAGTCGTGAGCTAACTCGTAATGAAGGGATCAGTGAATATCGCGTCGTTGGTGTTATTGAATTAACGCTGTGGTGGTTTGAAGCGGAGAAATCCGGGCGCCGTTGAAGTGCAGGCGGCAGGATGGGGGCGCAGCAGGCGAAGGAGCGCGGCACGGGCAGCGGCGCGTCGATACGCTCCGCGCGCAAGCCGCGGCCGCCGAAGGACCCCCGCATGCTTGGCTCCAACATATTCACCGAACACAGCGGTGAGTACCCGACCACCTGATCGCTCGCCAGAACTCCGACATCGACCGGCACCGAGCCATACTCGTGCTATTCAGCCTTATCAGAACATTACTCATCGTAGGGCTTCGCCAAGCCTTTGATATGGCTATGCGTCGCTATCATATCGCTCGCCCTAGACTGTAATCTTGTTGTTACAGATTAATTATCTATGCAGTTCATATTTATGCCAGGGTTGTATATTGTTCTGTGACTGAAATGAATATAAAATAGTCTGTAAAATGTGGTGCACCTGTGATCCACATCAAACCTGGCTCAACCACAACATCTCTTGCTAACCCGTGATCAGCACAAGAGGACTGCTGTAGGATATTGAAATAGATTTGACACAGTGTGATGTAGGCACTTTGGCTAAATGCTGCCTGCCTATAAATGAAATAAATTCAGAAACCATAAATAACTTTAAATAGTAAGTATTATTAATCTTTCAACTTAGAGAACAGGTATTTATTTGATCTAAACAGATTTGTAGTTTTTTTACACTTAATTAACTTGCCAAAGCTTAAAGTCTCTTTATTATTTCCAAATTTTGTTTATGGTTGTAATTTGGCAAAATTAAAGAATAGATAAAAAGTAAATATTCCGGGCAGCTACGCATTTCCCCCAAATTGCCTGAATGCCTGTACTGGAATATTGGCCATCAAATAGGAATGATAGCGATTTTTGCCTTTGATCTTAATCCACTTCCTGCCAGTCTGCAGCTCTCAGCTCTTGTAGGTCTTTCCAACGAGGACTATTTGGGCAGGCCAACAGGGTGGTGGCTAGAAATATAACTTGATATTAACTATTTAACCTAAGTCTATTAAAAAATAATTGACCTAGGTTAAGTACAATGGTTGGTTCTGGTTCTCTATAACTTTCATACTCTGTATTTTGTATGATAGGCTATGAGTGAGACATATCTGATATACACATTCCTTCTACACAGTCCTTAAAATGATCTCTTGTTACATTACACTGGTGTGTTCATCTTAGCAATATTCCTAAATCCTTGGGGTTGACTCCCAATCTACTAGATTTTTCACAAGCAATATTGGTTTTTATACAGGGCTACTTTTAGAAGACCTCTATGACCTAACCAATACCTGTGTTATGTTACACTTACACTGTTGTTTCTTACCTACACAAGAAGTTGTTCTATAATAGAAAATGTGTCATGTATTACATGTATGTTCTCCTGAGACATGTTCTCAAATTCATAGGGTAGGCTTCCGATGTCCCTGAATTGGCAGAATATCAGTTTTTACACAGATTGACCTCCACAACCCCAAAGAAATCACCAATATCTTATCCATTTGGTAAGACTGAGTGTTATGAGTAGATTATTTTTATGCACTTATCACACCACCACATAACAACTGTGAATGGTGGTCATATGCCCAAGTATGTTTCTATATTCTCTTAACACAACTTGTTTAAGACACCTAGATATACAGTGTAAACTCTTTATAACGAAACTCAAGGGACTGAGCATTTTTTGTCGTTATAGAGAATTATCGTTATATGGAGTGAACAAAAAAACGCCATGTTAACAGTTTCAAAGTAGGTTTACGACTGATAAAAATACAATAGGTACCCAGTATGCTTGGTCGAAGAAAATCACAACCGAGAAAACAATGAGAGAAAGACATCACTATTAAAAAAATCTAACAAAAATAACAAATGTTTTTGTGTTTCCATTTACCCACATTGACCCTATAACAGATTTAAGATACAGGGTTTTTCTTTGATATCCTTGAGAAGCAAAAAATCACATCTAATAATATATCTATTCGTACAGCAGTAAGACAATGAAAGCTAATAAAATAATGATTACAGAGAAATTAGATTTAAGAGAAATGGCAATAAAGAAAGTTACTTTAAGTACTATTATAAAGTATGTTATAACAATATGAATGCATATACTTACCATAAGTAATTTTCCTTCAGTTGTTATTAGTTATGGATACTGTGTCTACCATCATGTTATCATGGTTGGTGTGAAAACAATGTGCCATCCATTGTACAAAAGTGTACATGGCTTTGACCTGCATAATATACAATCGTATTGGATTTTAAACACCATTATCTATGATTAATAGGTATATTCAGTCTTACTTATCTACTTACCTTCATCATCATCATTGTATCAGCCCATATTCACACACTGCTGAGTATTAGCCTCCTCTCCAGTGTGCCACACATTATGGTTTCCAGTCTGTCTAATCCAGCTCCTGCCAATGTGCTTGGGAATGTCACCTGACCATTGGGCTGGGAGTGTGCCTCTGGGTCGGATGCTGCTTCTTGTAAACTACACAGTGACTACTACTACTTACTATAGTTAGTGTACTTTTCATACCGTATATTAACCGCTGTTATGTGACTTATATGTACATGTTTAGAACTGTTTCCGAAATTCGCACAAACACTAGTGACATATCCTAATGATTTCTATGCATGTAGCACAATTACCTACTTATTCACAAAGTACCCTGGAATATTCCTGCTGCTGTCAGATTTAGAGTTCTTTAAACACCTTGCCATCGAATGTGACGCCAGTAACGTCTTAAGTCAGGGTTTTTGTCCCCTGTTACATAATCTACTATTTTGTCATTAATTATGACATATCTGAAATACTTTATCACATAAATTATTTAAGACACCCAAAAAATCTGTTAAAGACGGAATTAGGACATGGGAGACAAATTGTATCATTGTTCCGACCAAACATATATGTTTAACTAATAGACTCTAATCCAAAATACATACATAACTTTAGCGCGGTTTTATATTGGAAACCTTATTATAATAATAATAATAATTCATTTATTCATCTATAGTGTTACAGCGTTATTATAATAGGTATGTGATTTAATAATAAAGTGTTTCACTATGAGATAAGTCTTACATTTATAACCTTATTAACTTTTGAGTGACGATTTGATAAGTTATTGTAATTCATTACCTAGCTAATTAAGTAGGTATCTATTATAATTGATATTAATATGAGACAATTTAAAAAGTATAAATAAATTAAACATTTGTTAAACATTATGTAGTTAGTTACTTACACTAATTTTCAGCTGTATAGGGGCTTCGTCAATAAATAATTATAAAATTATAAAATATAGAAGATATATAGCAATAACGTATTTATCCAATAAAGACCTAATCACCATATTAGGTTTACAAATCACGAGAGAGCTAAGAAACAATTATAAGTTATACATAATAGTCGGTAAAAGCGTGAATTGCAGAAAAAATACTCAAATTTAGTGTAAGTCGGATTTAGGTCTAAAAGGATGTCTTTGTTTATAAGTAACGTAATACAAAACATTTATAAAAGAACACCAGATAGAGAAAATTCGTTTTGTTTACAAAGTGCGAAATTTTCATGACATTATTCGAGATGTTGTTATTTTACATAGTTTCTACTGCCGTCCACTATTAAATGCCCTATAAATCTATGGCAATAATAAATTTATGCTTGTAAGTATATACATTTTTTTAGATCTAAAATATGAATGAATCGTAAAAGATAAAGAAATACCAAAGTAAGTGAGTTATTTTCGCACAAAAATAAATGTTTGATTTTACTGATTCTATCATTTTGCGCAACCACATTAGCGTAATTACACCCTCGCGTTGTTTTTGTTGAATTGACAGAAAGTTTTGAATAATGACATAGCATGAATGAATGTGTTAAAAGCGTAATATTTTCCTAGTCTTGCACCATATTTAATACTTTTATTTAATAAGAAACAAAATGACCGATTCAAGGAGGATGGTTGGAAATCGATGTATTTACATTAGTCATTAGTTATGTTAAATCCCTACTTTTTATTTTAAATACCTGTTCTATCATACTCATATGTTTCTCAATAATGGTTGTCTAGGTATATATTCTATACAAAATTCATATTTTTTTCAAAATGCTCTGCATTTACTTAATAGTATCATGACTTCCTTAGATACTTTAAAGTGCTGTGATGAGATGAAAAAAATCCTAGGGACAAGATAAGATGTTATATACCTAAATAGTGTTGCTGCAATAAGTAAACAATTGATTTAATAACCTGCCTTTAAACGTTCCTGGTAAACATGTGATCATCAAGCTGGCTGCCGCTAATTAAAAACACTATCAGCCGTATAATGGAAATGTAACCGCTTGCCGGCCCTTTGCCACTGCTACCACAGAGTCAATAATAGAAGTGGGTGCTGCTACTGAGTGATCTTCTCATTTATCCCTTAATTACGCTCGCATCACGCTCTGTCGGTAAATTGGGAGAAATCTAACACATTTGGCCTTCCCACACGCATACAAAGGATAAGCAATACAGATAATCACAGAATAACATATAGATTCCAACTTAATATACCTACAAGGAAATTAAAGTACACGCTAACTGGCATTCGAATGATTAAAATAGATGCTGTGCGGTTTCTCTTACGCATAGCACGAGTAATTACTAATTACTTATTTATAATATGTTTTCGGAAATCCCAGGCGGTTTTAGGTTTGATTTATTGTTTACCCACTGCGCGACACTATTACATATAGTGTTTGGGACAGTCGGAAGAGCAAACGTGTGACTCGATTTTGATGATTTTCACGTCAATCGATTCGTCTAAATCATGATGGATCGCTATATGTTTTATTCTAACTTCTTAGTTTTTCATAAAACGATAAAAATAATAAGTAACTTAATAATATAACATTTTCAACATAACAGGTATAATTCATACGTTCTTTGAGAATTTTAATGTATGTGCTAGACTAACTATATCTATTTTATGACTTTATAAGTCTATCTCACTAGTAAATACTTATTTCCAAATAAACTTGTTCTAATTCTTCAGTAATCTGTCTCAAACAGTGACCATCGAACTCGTTTCCCGTCGCCAAACCAGCGGGCAAAATATTTGCAATTCATAGAGGTAAATAAATACGAATAATTTAGCGTCCATATAATGATAATTGCATAAGATCGGCCGACTTCGCATATTCATGAGGAGAACAAGTAAAGGGTGCAAGGAGAAAGCGAGGCTCGATTCTCGATGTCATAAACTAATATACTTTATTTTTGTGTTACTGGCCGAGCTTATCAGCCGGACTCATGTAGTAACCATAATCTTTCGCTAAGTGCAAAGATGACTAGACTAGCAAAATGATTGACATAAATAATGGCTAAATGTGTTTAACAGTCGTTGTGCAATTGAGCCTAGACGTTGGTGTCCTTATCGTCTCGGGATTTAACGTATAGATTAGGCGTACATATTTTTTAACTTTGTATTCTAATCCTGTATCTAAGAATTGTTTGTTTTTTCTTCTCAATAACCATATAAATTATAAGTCTGTTAGGTCTCCGTCGGTCTGTAAATCAAACATCGATTAGTGCTGAACCAATTTATTGTATCTAATAGCTAAAGTAAATATTTCCTTTTTTTCGTGGAGGATATGCACCTACATTAAGTACAAATAATTAGACAATAGATGTAGTGAGTATGATCTAGATCTCTAGTAACCCTATGGTGTGACCCGGTGAGTAGGTCTAGCCCGTACAAGCAGTAGTGCCCTCACTTCAAGAAGCCTCCACAGGAGAGGTTCGAGAGAAGCACCTCTTGACGTCCGCGGCGTCACGAAAGCAAGCCATGAAGCACAGATTACTCAGCTGCAGAATACAACTTTTAATATCTCAGTTCACGTTAATATATAAGTACCTACAGAATACATATATCCCGCTGAAATTATAAAGGTGAGAGTTTATGCGCGCGTGTGTGTTTGCTACTTCTTCACGCTCAAACGCCTTAACTGATTTAGATGAAGTTTGGTATAGCAAATAGATTAGGCCTCCAGAGCCTCTACGCAAGAGTATTGAAAGCTTGCCCGCACTACCCGTAACTTCCTTGGCGGATCTAACGGCCTCTGTGATAGAATACAATAGAATTAAAACTTAATGTACACCATAAGAGACAGAAAAAACAAAGAATTATACTTAAATAAGTTTAGGTGATTTCTTCCAAGCAAGCCTTTGGATGGATATCACTACACACACCGCAACAATTTAATAATGTCACATATTCTTTCTTTTATTAATGATATGATACACTTACATCTGTTTGTTATAATCTGCCTCCGTCATATAATACAATAGCGTCTTGGCTCGACATAATTAGCACACAATGCACACGGCGGCGCGGCGATGCCTCGGCAGCCATGCCCCCATGCACCATATCACTATCAGATCTAACTCAAACTTGTAGTGGTAATATATTTTAGTACATCTATACATGTATCAAAACATGAAAGGGTCGAAAGTATGAACATAGATAATAGCTAAATGATTTTAAAATAATTAAAATTGACAAGAGAAAACTTGCAACTATAGTTTTGAAAATTGTTACCTATTTAAAACGGCTCAACGAATCTTCGCGGTTTTTGGTATACTGGTAGTATAAGGGAATGACATGGGCTACTTTTTTCCAAAACAGCGCTAGCAAAGCTGTGGACATTCTTCTAGTACACGATATACATATATAGTTATCCGTTCCCAAATATGTATAGTAGTCGAGTCTTTCTCGTTAGACACCACTCTCGCAAGTCCCCTATTCATAGGGGGATCAGTTGCCCAAGTTCTCACGGCAAATTATATTATAAACTAGTGCTAACAATAGAAAATGGTATCAAACATTTTTGTATATATATAATACTTCGCTTGCCACAGGACGGACATTGTAATATCCTCCTACTCTACCCGTATTCCTCGTTACTGGGGGTTGTGACTCCACAGAGCTCGGGTAAGTTCTCTAGAATACCGACTGTGCTTGTTAATTAGTAGTAGGTACATCCGAACACGCATGTTCATGTCTCTGGTACGAATCAATTACACGGCACTTCATGAACAGCTTCATTAGTGGAGTTACTGCAGTGGCTTCGATAATATACCTGTCAGTGTGTACAATGTACATATTAAGTACTATACATACCCATTGACAGAGATAGTAGGGAGCTATTAGCATAAAAACACCATTTTTGGTCACACTGGATTTTATTACATATTCGAAAAAAAATGGTTTTCTATTCTCTAATTAAATAATATAAAGTCAACGATCTTTTAATTATCTTATGCCTTTATTTAGGCATAAGAGCATTAAAAGAAGGTATAGGACGGTGCATTCAGTCTACCAATTACACATCTAAACGAAACTAATCTAAATAAACAAATGTTGTGCTTGCAAACTTCTCCCGTACCGTACTTCGCTCCGCTACTTGTAAAAACTATCGGGCACAGGGTTACGCCGCAGATTGCGGGTTCATTTCCACATTGGCAATGCTGGTATTAGTGATCTAGAATCATTTGGTTCAATGCGAATGTATGTCCCAGACCTGACTCACATGCGTCTACATCATCATTTGGTTCAATGCGAATGTATGTCCCAGACCTGACTCACATGCGTCTACATCACTATTTGAAGAAAAAAAAAACAATAATCCAATAACGATACAGATTATGCAAACCTCTTTTATTTTATAATTTATGTAACCCCTTGAATACATCTGGTTGGTTAGTGTTAGTTGTCATCAAATTAATTAAATACCGATTACATTCTCGTTTGAGTTTCTTTATCTCATCAATTAAGTGGTCGCTTGCTTGTTCTCATCTTTTCACAGAACATACGAGGGCGGGTCAATAAGTCCGTGACTTTTGGAATAAAACACAGATTTTTTGATAAATAAATCATTATATTTTTTAACGTAGTCTCCCTTGAGCTCTATACACTTTGTCCAACGCTTCTCCAATTTTTTTATCCCTTCCAAAAAATATGATTTGTCGAGGTCCTCAAAATAGGCCTTTGTTTGCGAGATGACTTCATCATTGGAGTCAAATCTTTTTCCACCAAGCCATTTCTTCAGGTTTGGAAACAAGAAGTAGTCACTCGGAGCCAAATCTGGAGAATAGGGCGGATGAGGGAGCAATTCATAGCCCAATTCAAGGATTTTTGCCATGGCAACTGCACATGTGTGCACCCTTGCATTGTCTTGGTGGAAAAGAACTGTTTTCTTGGCCAAATGAGGTCGGTTTTTTTTCAAATCGTCATTGAATCGGTCCAATAAGTTGGCATAATATTCCCCATTGATTGTTCTTCCCTTTTGAAGGTAGTCAATGTGGATTATCCCGCGTGCATCCCAAAAAACAGTCGCCATAACTTTATTGGCTGACAAACCCACCTTGGCCTTCTTTGGCGCCGATTCACCCTTAGAAACCCACTGTTTTGACTGTTGTTTGGTCTCTGGTGTGTTGTGATGGATCCATGTTTCGTCCACGGTTACAAAACGGCGCAAAAACTCCTCCATATTGCGATTAAACAACGCCAAACCTTCCTGTGAAGTTGTTACACGATTGCGTTTGTGGTCGACTGTGAGCAAACGCGGCACCCATCTTGCGGAAAGCTTTCTCATGCCCAAGTGATCATTCAAAATTGAAACCACTGAGCCATGCGAGATCCCTACGGCTTCCACAATCTCTTGCACTTTCAATCTTCGGTCGGCCAACACCATATCGTGAATTTTTTCGATTGTTTCGGGTGAAGAGACCTCAACTGGGCGTCCAGGACGTTCGGCATCTTCAGTGCTTGTACGGCCACAACGAAATTCAGTAAACCACTTTTTTACAATTGAAATCGATGGTGCAGAGTCCCCATAGTATTTATCAAGCTTAGCCTTGGTCTCGGTAATGGTTTTTTTCGCAAAAAATAATGCTTAATAAGCACACGAAATTCACTTTTTTCCATTTTTTTCCTCAAATTACTGGGTAGTCTGATAAAGATAGCTGATTAACACAAACTAAATGACGCAGCAAGTTCAAATTTTGACAGGAGTCAACTGACAGATGCCTGTTGACAGGAGTAGTATTGCTTTTTCAGTAAAGAGGTCAGAAATTCAAAAAGTCACGGACTTATTGACCCGCCCTCGTACATAAATAGAATATATAAATGCAGGCACCGTATAGTAATTTAATCTTTAAACTGCCCAAGGCGCTTTAGATAACGTTTTTTTTTTACCAACTAATGTTACGTTATAACATACAATTAAACTGGTGTCCATTCCACAAAAATGGCCTAATGCTTCACGTAAGCAAGTGATCGGAAAGAATATCATCATTAAATCGTTCTTATTCGCTACCGGATTAGCTATAATTCCCAAGAAATTATTTATACAGTAATCGATTTTACACGCTAATACCACGCAAGGTATGTTATATGATAAAAATATATTTTATGCATACCATTAATACTCGTAAAAGCGAAAGTGTATTTATTTTTTATTCGTTTCTTCAAAAACCTATGTGTTCCTCATTTACGCCTGAACTGAGGAATGGATTAGTTTGATTTTTGATATGGTGGTAATTTAATAATATAGTAAGTAGTTAATTACTAGTTAATCACATTTTATCCTAATTTTTATCCTTCACGCGAGTGAAGCCGATGGCGTCCACTAATATCTAGTATATATATTTTTTTTTAAAGTACCTACTCATATAATGTGAATGTGTTTTTCTTCGACTTTATGTCAAGTTAGTTGATTAACAGCGACTTTTAGCGACAATACGGTCTTTGACTGGTTTTAAAATCCATTTAATATTTTTATTTAGGGGTTAAGAAACCCAGTATAAAGTGTATTTATAAATTCTGGTACATATTTTCGGAAAAATATCAAATTAAAAATTCTATATTTAAATAGTCCGCCAAAACGCTACTTTGACAATATGGCGCTGCAATTGAATCGGTGACGTCACTAGCCTGTATTGAGATCTGTGCATTGATCTCCATCAATACAAGTACGCTGGATTGGCTGGTCGCCGCATCGTTTTGTGCCTATTTGATTTTCGCCATCTTGGCGCCGACAACGCCAGTGAACGTCCACGGAACTAATAGTAGGGACGGGACAATGTAACAAATTATATCGACAAAAATCTAATTTTCGCATCGGCGATAGAGATACCTGTAGATTTCTATCCTTTTTAACCACTGACCTCTATTACTACTAGTACGCCGGACTGGCCATATAAAATAAAAACTATTTTGTGCCGATTTTAAGGGCCTCCCTTGAGTGTACTGAAAACTAAATTTGGGATTTATTTCTCAAAAAGCAAATTGCCATCGTGTTTTTTACATCCTTTCCGCGATTTTATTAACGTTTTCTTTATAATTTAGTTTATACATATTAGAAAGTGTCCAAAACAATGTTAGTTAGAAATTTAAAGGAAAATGTAAATAGTCAGTAATTTAAACAAGTAGGTTGTAAGAATTTTTTTTAAGTAGTTAGTAAGAAAGCGTAGATTAGGTTCCCCCATAAACCACATGGGGAGTTAGAAGTATTTACTGTCTTTTAATCAAATCTTATGATGACACTGAAAAACTGGTGAGAGTGTACAACCTAGATTTTAGGCTGAATACAGAAGTAGACCTTCTTTTCTAGCTAACTGGTGTTCGTTCTAAAGCGTAGTTAGATCAAAATTACTCAAACATTTTACACAATATGCACACAACATTCCCACACACACATAGATAGATAGAACCCGCAAAAATCCTTGCATTCCTTTCATATGTAATGTATGTAATACGTGTAATACATTATCACATTATCTTTTTATTTTCTTGAAGCAGCTTCAGTTTGTACATTACTGTTTTGTAACAAGCACTATTTGCAACTGAAACTCTGGAGAAATATGTAGTGATTTTCCGCTGCGACTCACCACATATTTTAATCATATTTCTCCAGAGTTTCAGTTACAATGGATTTCCGCAAAGTAACGCCTGTTTCAATATCTTAACTTATGTTGAATTGGTTTTTGTATTGTATATTATTTAATGCAATTAAGCCTTTAATCATTTAAAATCATTGTCATAGAAAGAGCAAATGTTTACCTCAAATATGTAATTCTTCCCTAGGCCTCCGAGATACAGGCATTGCCTAGTTCGGGGTCCGCTAGAAAAGCACATGTATGTACTTAGTATGTAAAAAAGAACGTAAATACCATGTCTTTATTATTTCATTAGTTAATAAAAAAATTGAATTTGAATATATTACTCAAAAAACCTTTGTTTTCCTATCTTTCTTCCAGTTACATAGATTGCAATGTACTTTTCGTCCACTTGTTGGTAGGGGTACGTTTAATGGTGCCGTTGGTTCTAATTCTGGTATGTATTATGTTTCGGATACGGGTTTTGATATGCTGTGGAACATTAGCGATAAAAATTCTTATAATATGTAAAAATGTATGCAAAAATATGTTACGTATGTATTTAATCGCTACCGGGTCCAATAGACCCACACGCACCTTTTAGGCCCATAGCACTAACATGTAGCGCACTAACTGTCAGCTTAGATCGTTATCTACCGCCCTATACTATAGTCGAAAGGTATTAAGAACGGCCACATTACAATCGTCGTAATTTCGAAATAATTCAACAAAATTCAAGGGATTGGGTCCACTGGACCCAGTAGCGAGTCCTTAAGTGTTAAGCCACAGTTTTAGTGAAGAGTCTTTTAACCTGTAATTTAAAAACAAACCGTTCATTGATACAATTTATGCCAGAAAAAACATCGACAAATATTGTCGATATGGAATATCGACAACACTATTGTGTTGTTTATGTTTATCAAAACTTGTCAATGTCATGTCAAATACGTTCTAATGTCATGTCATGCATGTAATACATGCATGGAATTAATATATAATAATAAGGAATGAGCACTGCTGGTCCAATTACGAGCAGAACGAGGCGAATGTATGACAGGCAGTTGTCTTTTTCTAACTATGGTGATAATACATTATATAATTAGGATATTTCAATTCATCTTCCTACCAAATCTGGAGCAGTCTCTTTTGGGGCCCTATTTTACCTGCATCTTGCCAATCATGATAATCCCTAGCTCTATTGACGCGTTAAGTATTAAACACCAACAAACTTACAAAAGGCACTTTAATTTTCAAATTTTATTGTCAAAGAGCCTATTTGTAATCTGTCGTTTAGCGTTCAATACATGAATCGCAATTCATATTCAGCTCTATTAAGTATACTTGTATAGAAGAACGTTTATCTATCTATCTAGCCTTATGTTCCTATTGAGTTTGGTTAATGTATGCAGTGCGATGATTGTTTGCAGAAGGCACTCGATGCAGACGTGTTCAATAGATGTAGTATTGTTTGGTATTGACGCACGTAGCTACACCATATACGGCTCTACGGCGCGGCGGCGACCGGGCTCCATCCTCATGCTGCTATATAGCATATTCAGACTTTTCATGAACGTAATACTCTTGAACTTATAATACGTACGTTTGTACAAGAGTGGGCTACTCAGGTGCCGAGTTTTCAAGCCCTAAGAGTCTCAAACATGCTAATGATTGCTATACCTTAACAAACAGTCGGGACCTACAATGCAACGTGTCATCCGTCCCAATTGATTTAACATTTTTTTTTATCAACCGTTCCAAAAACTGACCGCGGTAATCGCAAGCGAATACCTCCGCTAGCTTAGCTAGGGGTGTTTGAGAATAGTTACTACTCTTGCCAAATAACTTGGTAGTTTACTTCTTATGCCATTTATTTAAACAGAAAACTAAAATTAATTTAAGTATAAAATTAACATCAAACTTAACTAAATATATAACATAAAAAGTTCAAAAATGATTAAAATATCTACTAATAAAATACTCGTGTATTTTAACCAAATATACCGCCAGGGCTCAGTTCGAATAGACGCAGCATAATGGTAGCAAGCCATCATTATCAATGTAGAGATATTATTTTTTGTGAGATTCGTCGTGGGTGGCGATCTACGAGAATCGATAAAAACAGCGATTTATTTTTACATCTTGCTCAAAGCCACTTTATATCATATCCTTCGCTTTAATTTCATAGGGGGCGTATTGTGCTCATTAATTTAATTTGTATTTGAAACAGTTGATATGTAATATTATTAATTAGTCAAGGAAATATTACTTTAATGTTTTGATAGTTAAAATATTGTTAGTTTCGTGCTTTTTTCCTCAAACCTACAGACGATGGCTATATGCATTATGCATATGATACTATATGTATAAGCACCCCTGATGAGATCATATCTATACCGTACATAGGTATATATTAGCACAAAATACCTAGTTACAAAAGGAAATTGGTTAGAACTGGAACTGATCTCTTAAAATTTTTCCTTGGAATTTTGCTGTATCTATATCAGAACAGTGTGATCGCCAGGGAAAATACTACTTAACTACGACAAAAAATAAAAATTTGTTAGTGGCGCTGGCAATATTTTCGACTCATTTGGCTAACCTATACGATTCTGTGCCCATGTAGGTAGTAAATACGACGGCCGAGCCAAATGTTCGGCACAGGGGAGTGCAGTGAAAGGCGGCCGACACTTCCATCGACTTATGACTAACACGCTTCTACATCAAAAATATCCAATGGACTACCCTAAACGTACTAGTTTGTAAGCGTTCATAATTCAGATTTGAATGACCTGTCCTAAAATAAACAGACTGTCTTATATTATAATGGAACTAGATTATTTTAGTCGGGGACAACGGGAACTAACGTTATCGTCTTATTTATTTATTTATTGAATTTTCCCAATTCCCATCTATTCAACACAAAATATCATCACAACAGCCTTGAAATAATTAATTATTGCTTTCAATAAAAATAGCACCCTCAAAAATTAATTAACCAAGTACATGCATGGTTAAAATCAATAAAATCTCCCAATCACTACAAAATCTTTGTGTTATAATGAAAACATACGATCTCGCAGCTAATTTGATCTAGTTTCGTAAAAGTCTTTGTTTTCAGCTGCAAAGAAAAAACGTTCCCTTTTTCTTCTTTATGGCTAAAAAGCGCTACGTAGTGGGCCAATAAATGAGAAATTTACATTATTCCTTTCAAGTTTAATTTCCTTTGATTACAGCACTTCATAGTCATCTTACAAAGGCCGTTAACTTGGCGCCTAATTTGTTTGCACGACAACAAACATTGTAAAGAGACTGGAGTTTCAAAAACAGTTTGGCTTCTACTTTCATTCTCGTATATTTATACAGTCGTTAGTATCCCATACGTGTATTTTTTTGTAAAATAATTGTAGGGTAGATCTTGACTATATTTGCTAAACTTTTTAAAAACTTAGACGTATTTACATTTACCACAATTAAATAAGTAATATTTATGAGGTAGGAGTGTGCTTACTTAACAAGAACCGGTTCACTCTCGCTTCGAAGTTCGCCAGATTGTAGTTCGCAGGAGACTTTGGTAACCGCGAATTACTACCTCGCTCCGCACAGCTGTAAGAGCTTCATTGCAACTTCATAAGAAAAATCTGTGTCCAAGTACCTAACGGCGTGTTCTAGCGATATCGTTTAAAAGTCAGTTCCGTTCCAAGCTTGCTTCACTATGGGCTACAGTGTCGCATGTGCGGTTGTCGCTTGAGGTAACATTGTGATCCAATGCCAGCCTGTTAAAAAATAAAGTGTTCATATGTAAAGACGCGACAGTCGGATGAGTCGGGCTCAGGCACGCGAGACGAGCGGCAGGCGCAGACCGGTTCCCGGTTCCCACGAACTACACGCCCGTCAGTTTTCTCACCAAACCTCTATACTATACATGCCAGCATCGGAGACTAATTATGGCGTTAATGATGATTCATTTGTCGTTACGATTGTTTTTCGAGAGTGTAGCGAACTAGATGCCTGTTGTTGTTCCTCAAAACCATTTTCCTAATTTATGCGATCTGCTCTTGATCTACCTGGCTTAGCAAATACAATACATAAAGATCAATGTAATGATCGCTTCTTCTATCTACTTATAGAACTACATATAAGTAGTAAAACAATGTTGTTATGGGTGTGCTATTGCTCTTCAGCTGCGCTAATTATTAATTATTTATGTAAAACTAATATCACTCATTTCATCTCATTTTTTCTAATCACTATTGAAAAAATGAGCAGTAACAAAACGTGCAATGGAAAATGGTTGTTACATATGCTTCTTTTACACGGTATAGTCAAGTATTTAACCACTAGGTCACCTAAGTATGCTTTTCCCGCGCACACCTTATCGATTGCCTTTTACATTTGACATGGAGGTGTTTGACCACTAGCCGACTGGAGTCTGCTCGAAGGTGGAACATACAGGATTACATCTGTCTTTCAAACTGTAATTGAGCTCTAATACAGTACTCTTGTACAGACCACTATTTTCCGTCACATTTCTATTACATTATTTGTCGAGGCTATTTTCCATAGAATTTTCCGCGTTACACCTCCAATCCTACCTTTTATTAGTCCTATCATACGAATCATTAATATGGATTAATTTCTACAAATACACTCAATAAAATAAGTTATATACAGGGGATATAACAAAGTGCTAACACTAATGCTATTACGATCGCAATCACATTAGGTGTTGCCGTCTGAGAGGTATTACTTACTTTAATAGATCCTCACCTTGCCCGCCAAGACAAATTCACTTAGCCTTGACTTTGCCTTGTGTCTACAAGAGACGGACTTATCATTATTGTATTGTCTCTTAAATACTCATTGGTCCTACGTACGTTGGTACATTACAATAGAAAACAAAAGAAAGACGAAGAAGCAATTATTTAAATTTTTGTTAGTGTTGTTACTACAGATTATTTAAGCAGTATCTTCCAGATTTTTTTCAGACAGTCAAAAATAATGACGTTTTCGGCAAGCTACTCTACTGTCTTCCCGCTTAGGCTGATCTATATTAAATTATTATGCTCATTTGAAAGTTAACAACTATAAACTCAATGCAGATTCTAAACAAACGAAATGAAGAATTAGTAAAGAAATTGAGTATTCTTATTTATCGGTGCTAAAATCAACATGTTTAAGAGACGCAAAACCCGAGATCACGGGTCTTCCGTGGAATGAGAGATCTACAGAAGAACTTCCCCAATAAATCAATTCTACGGAGGAGTTCGGCCCTCATTAATGAAGAATACGATTCGCGGAGGAGTAGAAAATGTTCCCCAAATAGAGCTATCGCAAAGCAAATGTGTCGCTGTCCATCTGTTCAGGTGATTACCCACTAATACCCACACTGCGCGTTACCCGAAAAATTGCACCGCTCTCTCGATGAACATACATACATACCTATATGGTTCAGTTAAAAACTCCTAAGTCCTTTCTACAGTTTTATTCCTTCACTTGAAACCCAAGTACATTATATATAGAATATACATAGGCTTACAAAACTTGTTTCCAATCTGGAAATTCTAACTTTCTGAAAGAACCTACGTTTTCGTTACATTGACAATTTATACAATATTACTACTTACAATTTATGAACGTTCTGGGCGTGAGCTACTTAAGCTAATATTTGAGTCTGAAATCAAAATAACATAATATGCACATTTGTTTTGCACTTTTTCCATTCATATCAATATAGCCAAGGCCGAGGTCCTCAGAGAGCGCTTTGAAAACTCTGACAAGAGTTAGCCACTCTCATACGAACTTATTTACATACCTACTTTACGCAAACTCACTACCTACCTGTTATCAGCATACGGCAGGAGTAAAAAGATACCTTATGAATATCAGAGAGCATTAATTCAATTTTGCAATGTACGCGCGTTTAATAACCTGAGTGTGTACTGACGGGGCGCAGCGTGGGCGGACACCGCGACGGGACTAATACCGTGCGGACATGCAGCAACTGGAGCAGGCAAGCGTGATACCTCTTGTATAACTGCAGCTATTGCAGCTACGTCCTCACGATGATCGCAATCCTCCTGAGTAAATTCTGCGGGGAATCATGATCAATCGTTCCCCGCAGAATTTACTCATTTGAGAAGTACACCGTGGTGGGCACCCAGATTCTTCCACGGGGATACGGGGATATAGCTTTAGATACGTTAACCGACAAATTAAAAAGTATATGAAAGACCACCGCAAATCCTTTCTACCTACCAAAAAAAGATCATAATCTGTTCAGAAATAACGGAATAATCGAGTAACATACACACACAAAAAAACACATTCAGTATAAGTGATTATTTTTTCAAAGTCTGTTGTAAAAGAGCCTATCTATTAAACCTAGAATGTGTAAAATAGTGAGAATGACAACGAAGATGTAAAGTACAACACAACTTTGCAAATTGGGAGTAAAGAAAAACAATAAAACCTCTAATTACGTTAGAGATAAGAGATAAAAAACCGTAATACAAGACGTCGAGTTCCACGTCCTTTGCAAAGTATGTCTGATCGCCACCCCACCTGGGCAGCTGCTCGCTTTGATCCGAGCTCGCAGCGTCGTGACGCAATTTTATTATCCAGGCATAGCGTAGCATAGCTCACTGGTTGCCTCCTGCTACTGCCGCCTCTAGATAACCGATAAATCTGCCCCAATCATCATCGACACAACAGCCCTCTTAGACCAGAGTCGTTTCGGTACGCGTACTTATGTACACGTGGAATAGAAAGACTAATGTATGGGATTAACGTAACAATTCACTCCGCAGATCGTATCGTGATGTCATTCCTTTACGAGTCGCTTACCGAAACTTGCCTCTAGTCCAAGTAGAAAAAAAAATTAAAAAAATTACATGTTGATAAGAATAACAAAATAAGTTTCGTTAGATTCACCTCGTACAAACATTATAAAAACTAACTTAAACTATCTTCTTTCTAGGTAAGCGTGTAACCCCTAAGCTGGAGCGTTGCTCTGAACCCAAACACAAACCTTTATAACTTCACAAATATAAAGAACCTCGATGCTTGGTGTTTACAAAGAGGATTTGCGAAAAGCGAGCAGTAATTTTATTCTAATGTTGATGGTTATGATTTAATTTAATTCATTTAAATTTTAATCAAAATGTGCGTACGTATATGTTACTGTAAAAGCCCGAACTTGGAAATCCCAGGATATAACACATTTACAGTAACATATATTTACCTACATGTCAATTGAAATATCCTCCAATTCTGTTTCATTATTGATAACTTTTAAAGGAAATGTTTGTTTTTTTTATATGTACCTATCTAAATGAGTAAGGATTTTGCTGTCGATTTTCGTCATGGCCGAAAGAAAAACTTATTTATGTACTTACTTATAGGTCATAATTTAACATGCATGGATGCTAAATACGCATATAAATAAACTTACACGGTTATGAACTACGGAAAAACTACGAAATAAATCGGGTTGTGAATGCGATTTTTTTATGGAATTTCACTGACAATGTCCATCGAACGTTATTCCACGATAAATAACAGTAGCGCCGGTTATACGCGTATAGTTACTACGAGTACATGTACATAGTTGGGGTTTTGAACAGATTTGCGTCCGTCAATCGCGGCACGTTGTTACAGATACAGTACGCATACAGTTGTATATATAGGTATACAGAGTTACTGCTAACTAAGACTAACCTATACCTAACCTACATTGTAAATAATGAGCCAGGTGCTCCCAGCGGTTATTCTATTAGGTATAGCAACAAAATTACAGTGTAAAAATGTCTCAATGTGTTTGAGAATCGTTATTGTGCATCTGGACCTAAAGTTGTTTTATATCTACTTCAAAAGAAACAACATTGGCTCTACTACTTATTGAAATTCATAAAAAAAAGTCACGGGGCTTCTAACATTTTGTATGGAACAGCTTATTCATCTGGCGAGTTTTCAAAAGTTGTATGACTAAAACAAAGAAACATGTGAGGTTTCACGTACTAAAACCACTGTTACATGGATAAACGTTTGCTTAGTATGGGCTGTGGTGTGGGGCTAGATGGCGCTGTGTGAAATGTTCCGGAATATGTATTTATTTATTTTATTTATTACCAGTTACCCTGTATATCTTCAATTGAATGCAGTTGAGTCACCGGGGAGGGCCTCCCTGTCTCGCCCACCAGCCTGCCTTCTCTCCCCTCCCCCTCCCTCGCTCCCCTTTGCCAATAAAAAGATTAGTTTGCTTTGTCCGACATCACTGCACCGTTTATTAAATTGAGAGCTGGCTCGGCTACTATACTAACTTGATTTAATTACCTCACAAATATGCATATCATTACTAGAATACAAGACATTTATAAAGAATAGAATACATTATTGTAACTGAGATTGTATATACGTATGTTGGTTTGTTTTTTGTATTTTCTTTGCAATAAAGGCATGTTACGGCAATTCAGCAATGCAATTCTCACGGTGAGCAGTTGTCACTCGAAAACGAATCTACGATCATGTTTATAAAATGTCATTGGAAATGTCTATTTAGGCGTATTTGCATTCTTTGATTGATGCCTTCAGTTTCGTTTAGTAAATTTCCATCTAGATATTTAATTGAGAATTGTACACCAGGTGATCTCGTCTGGTAGTCAATTGCCAAAAAATCTGCAATGAAAATCTCTTTCACGTGTGGCCGAAATGAGAGATTTCCTTATGTTTGACATGAGGACCCAAGCTAGCGAAATAACGCGAACGACATGAACGCGGTTCACTAATAGCACCTAATAGTCAATGCATTGATATTGACAGTATGGCATTATGAAAGTATATCGAACTAGTCTCGTAAGACCGGTTCGATGACACTTGTTGATTTGATCGTGTTGGTCGCGAGCTGTAGAGCAGATCCTATGGATATATAATTTGATTCGATTTGCAGTCAGCCTATAATGCGGTATAAAAGCTAAAATTCAACATTGACTAACCAACATAACCCAAAACAGGCAATCATCGAATTCTGTTTATTTATCTATTAAGAAGTCCACGTTAACAAGTAACAAAAACTGGATTTATTAAAAACTACATAGTTAAAAATACCTAATACCATTTAAAAAATAAGTCGAAATGTTAGCCTCCTTATTTTGAAGTCGGTTAGTAATCCCTAAAGAAAAAGAAGCAACATGGAATCGCAAGAAGTTTGACATTCGCCATCTGACCTACGAAATTTAATATGAAGATGGCACCCGATGATGATGACGGTAGTAATCATAAAACTAATAGCGCGAGGTGAGTGTAGTGTAGGTGTCTGGTGGCGAGGACACTGCGATGCTCCCGCAGCGCGTGACTCAGTGCTCCACAATACTCCGCATGTGGGAACCGCAGTACGTCCCGGCGCACGCGCATGGAATACTAACGCGCACGCACACTCGCTTTGCGCTCTACCTGGGATACGACACGAGCTCTTTTCTTCTTCTATTCTACTTCTGTTCTATTCATATTTTGTCCATTTATTTTTTGCTATTTTAGATTTAGTTTTCAGGTTTCATGTGACAATAATTGTTTTTTAATTGATTTACTAATACCACATTACCTATGTATGTTATATAATATGTACTTGTTTCTTCAAGTCGTATCCTATCTTCCTCAGGGCTCCCCCGCAGAACTGATTGAGTTTTCTGGGGTTTGAGATCCGTCCACGGAAGACCCGTGGTCTTGGATTTTGTGGTCCTCAAACATATCGTATATAACATGTCTAAAAAACATAACACTATCAAAAACTAATAAGTTAATCGGTGTATAGTTTTTTTCAATTCAAAAGTGCTGAAAGGCGGTTATTTGAAAATGCAGCATAGTTGTTTAGTGGTAGGAGGTGTCAGCTGCACACAGAGCCGTCAGTCGACGAGCTTGTCCCGGATAATAAATTCCCCGTTTAATGTCGAGAACACGCTTATCAACGCAGCGTGCCTTTGTAAGGACCCGCCGAGCACGGACCGATACACCGCTCTTTATGCCACCTTCCATTCTTTTATAACTGGTGGAATTTCAGGATAAATAGTAGAGAATCTTTCTCTCGGGACCCTATAACTATTATGACCATACTGTAAATTACAATGACACGTACGGCATTATTATTGTTGCGGCTGATTAGATCACTTAAGTGCTACCACTAAATAGACCTTAATATTGGCTTAGCTACAGTTCCTATAAACTAGTTAAGTCAAGCTATTTTGGGATCATTTTTGTTTCTATCTCCTTGAAAATGAAGTAATAAGAACCACCGGACAAGTAATGCGGTAGGTAATTGAAATTTATTTTCACTTACAATTCGTTCGCCACAGGAAAAATAGATCTAAAGCTACTTTAAGGCTCAGTGCCGTTCAGGCTTTTAAAGTTGTGAACGCTTCCCGCCTTCTCTGACGATGCAATAGTATGGATCGGCTTAACTTTACTTTTAATTTAACTTGGAGAGAAACGCCCGCACCTCGCATAGTAAGAAATCGATGCAGTCGCGATACGCAATTGAAATAATTACTTATTTACACCTTGTAAATCAGACACCAAAGGGTAGGTTCCGGCAGCTTCGCTTGAAAGCCAACATCATTGCTGTACAGACATGCTCCACTTTGGTATTACAGTGTTGGCCAAAGTGAGCGTCGTTTCAGTTGACTCTGTGGTCAACCTAACTTTACGTACAATGTAAAAATGTATTTCGCTATTGTTATATATATTATAGATTGGTTACGAAAAAGCAGCTTAAATGCGTCTGTCTGATAGAAAATATGTCGCCAAGCACGTAATGGTGTGTTCCGCCTCCTAAGCTCGAAGTGGCTCTCAAGCCCTTTCCGTTTCAGTTCTACCTACGACCATAGAGTCGCTAAAAGTGACCTGAAGATAGTCTTACTGTCAAAAATTTAACATGAATTATTATGGTCGTGATTATTTTCGCAAAATTCAATCAAATTTATGAATACTCATCAGATTGAACGGCTTGAGTTAAATTGCGAACATGGCTAAGAGGAACTACAAAAGCCGTTTTAGTTTTGTATTACAGTTTGTCTGTTTCCAATCTCCGTAGGAACATAATTGTGGACTATTTTTACCCGACATGGATTGAGAGCAGTGATTGCTACGTTAGCTACTAACGATTAAGTTTTATCTTATTTTGACTCAGACACGCCCTTCCTTAGGACAAGTTTACATAAGAATATAATGAGTTATTTTATGTACAACGCTGTATAATATGAATAAAGGTGCTTTGTATTTTATATCTCTACCTGTATGGTTATTCAATACCCAAACAATTAATCAATAAACGGTCAATAAGGAAAATTTGCAAGGTCTATTTTATTTGTATATTTTATAAATACAGATTTAGTTAGTTTAACTAACTCATAACATTTAAGTAAAGGGTGGGGCAAAAGAGCAAAAATTGATGAAAAATATCAACAACTAGATTGTTTTTTTTAATCACGGAAAACATTTTCACTGGCCCTTGTAGACCCACTAAAACAACAATGTACTAATTGGAAAACAATTTTCTACAGCACAACATAAATGTACATTACGTCAAGAGGCAATGAACTTTTTGTAATGGAAAAACGTTGACGATCAGTTTTTCCTTAACGGCTTTATACTATAAGAACAAAACGTAATTTCGCTTTCATCATCATAATCATCATCCACAGCCTTCTCTATCCCACTGCTGGGCATAGGTCTCTCTTTGAATGTGCCAACTGCAGCGATCTTGTGCAGACCTCATCCACAAAGAATCCACGACTTGAATAAATACTACTGTAATGCTTTCGCTTTATTAATACGATATTAATGATATGAGATTATCCAGCGACTGAAAGTTATCAAGCGATCGTCTCGACCTTATCCTGTCGCCCACGTGGCCTAATCAACGGTAATCCGTTACATTATGATGACTGACGACTCGGTCTCACCGTCTTCCTAAAAAGGAGCCTGTGAATTTGTCAATGTATTCTATAACACTGCTGAGTTATTTCAATTGAAACAGAAAGAAAACGAGCTATACACGTTGTTTCTATGTTACAAAAAGAAGTATTTAAGCATTATACCCGTTACCTAGTACCCATTACCATTACCATTACGGAAGACCAGCGCTGGTTGCTTCCACACAACCAGCATTATGCTGAGTTGGGGCTGTGTTGTGGCAGATTTTTATGTTTGTTTATTATGTTTTTACTCCTGTGTGTTCTTCTGTTAAATCTGACACAATAAATGTTTTCTTTCTTTCTTTCATTATAAGCGTTTTCTTAGCACGGGGCTAGATGGCGTTCCCGAAAAACGCAACTAGCACATTTTTGTCGTTTGTATAGAAAACTAGTGGACACCCGTGGCTTTGCACGCATGGTATCGTGACAAATGGTATCGTTGCTACTCTTATCACACCCATACTACCACCATGTTCCAATTTAAGGTGATCCGTAGCTTCGTTGCAATAAAAAAGTTATCGATTTTTGATCTGATACAGACCTCGATTTTCCATAGTGCGTCGTGAAAATGGGCCAACAGTTCAAACTTCTTTATCGTGCCTAGTTGATCAAGAACTTACCTAAATATTTAAAGTTACTCAAATATACCTACTTAGTATTTTGTTATATAATGGAACTTAGCTTTCTTCGAATTGCATTCTGCTGGTTTTCATAAATGCCTAGTAAATGTATACCTACTTGCTTACTAATGTGGCGCTGCGACCCAAAGTGGATCCTGGCCTCCGACACAAAGAGACGCCACTCCTCCCGGTTCTGCGCCATCTCCTACCACTCGGTAGCATGGAGTTGTTATAGATCCTCCTCTATCTGGTCCTTCCAGCGGTACTTGGGACGTCCGACTGGCCGTCGACCAGTTGGTCGTCCCAAGTACGCTTTCTTCAGAGCACGATCCTCTCCCATTCTTTCCACGTGGCCGAGCCAGCGGAGTCTATCCGACTTTATTTCGCCTAAGATGTTAGGCTCGGCCACTAGATCTTCAATTTCGGCGTTCTTTCTTATTCTCCAGCTACCGTCGTCTCTTTGTACCGGTCCAAGAATTTTGCGGAGTACCTTGCGTTCTGTAACTAGGAGCTTTCGTTCTTCCTTTTGTGTCAGTGTCCAAGCTTCACATCCAAAGCAAATTCCCTTCGTTATAGTGCAGCCCTACACAAGATCCTAGCGTCCAAGCTTCTTAGCAAACGAACAAAACTACGTATATACAAAACGCTCATCAGACCTAGAAGATGTATACATAATATAATTTCATTATCTTATTATTTATCGCTTAAGTGACGCTGAAAAATTTGCAAAGTTGTCGTATATGATAAGATCGCGATAAATATCGTGTTGCAAGGTGTTAGTATTTAATTGTATCGATTTATAAATTAAATATAAATACCTCGTCTCCTAGATATTAAAAAATATATATAACTAAGTAACATATATGCAAAGCCAATTATAATAGCCAATAATAAGTTACAATTAATAACCGACTTACATGGATTTCACAACTTTTACGGTAGAAGAACTGTGGCGAGACTTGGTTACTGAAAGATTTGATTGTACAGTAGACGCCAGTTGTTCCCTGTCCGTGATTAGGTCTTTACCTATGAAATTGCCGATGTGTATGACGAAATTGAGAAAAAATATATTTCTGTCTGAACAGATTTAGATGCAATTGATAACTATAGTTAGATGGAAAAAAAGCTATGCACTGCGTACTCTGCGTAGGTATATCAATTTCTCAAAAACAGAGTATATGATAAAAATATACCTAGTTAAAGTAGTGAAACCGACGACACATTGAAAGAGGTGTTTTCAATTCCCTATAAGTAATATGCACTAGTAATACATTTTTTTTAATCTAAAACGTACATAATTCAACAATTGATACAATAAAAATTGTATTTGGAAAAAATATAGCTGTACGTAAAAGTTACAAACAGATTAAAATGTAAGAAAAATACGGCAATTTCATAGGTAAAGACCTATTATTTCATTTTGGTAGCTGTAATTTCCATACATTTTAATTACTGAAAAAAATGACGTAAAAGATTTGAGATCTGTACTCTAGATATCCAGTTTAGAAACTATATAAATAAGCAAATCTTACTATCAACTATCAACTTATTTATGGACTAGTTTACGAAGACCCACTTTGAAAAAAAACATACCATCCGTCTATATTGATTCCTTAGCCTGAGTTTGCGTCAATTCGTTCATATGCAGCTCAATGCGGGTCAATGTCATTCCGTGGTGGTTGTGTTGCTGCAGTTTTGATGCACGTTTATGTAAAAAAGTTACCATACCAGTTAAGACAGATCCGTATGTGGCAGTAGTATTTTGTACGGCGTGGTCCAATAATAATAGTCACGTACAAAAAAATGTAGTAGTTTTTACGCATACCATACTTTCCTCGGTAATGAAACTTATGTATTTTAACGTGGAGAGTTATTTATAGTTACCGCCCTACGAGCATTTGATATAGCGCTTAGATTGAAAATTACTTAATATTTAATTAATCCGGGCAGTACCTAAATGAAACTATCAGTCACTTGTGTCGTTTAAAATAAGTTAATCTAATTAACCGTGATACCGTGAGTTGAAAAAAATATGATATTATAGTGTATCTTAACGTTTATGTCTAATAAACGTATATAACCCAATGTGGACGCTTGATTAATTATAAAATCGCTTTGAAATGACCACCCACCGAGATGCAACACGAGTATCACCTATACTTCGTAAATGTAGTTGTAATCAGATGCGCGGTGCATTTTTCCTGCTGAAATGCAAAGGTAATGCAAATACGTGGAGAACTTGAGCCGTTCCCATTGTGTGCCTTTGACAAGTAGATCTCGTGTTCCCGCCGCAACAGTCTCGTATCCATACACGGATGGAAATATCTGGAATGCAGCTAATATGGTTAAAGTACCTACTCTGAGATATAGGACTGAAAACTTAATCGTGTGCATAACATAGCAAACATAGTCAGTAACTTATAGTATTATTTTATTAATTGTTTTATGAACAAACAAATTGTTGCAAGTAATACACAAATATAATATCTTATATGTTTCTCACATTTGAATTCCTCTCTTACATTGAATTATTTAATAGAAAAACAGAGCACTGCTTTCAGGTTGTTTCGCTGTCTTAATCTTGTTAATTCTAATTAACAATCATTCATAATCAAGCAAGAGCGTGAATAGATTCAGTTAAAATTTACTCGTTTTTTTATAAATGAATGTGCCAAAAAGGCAGACTGCCCGCCTGACGGTTAGCAGTCACCGTTACCGATGGACACTTGCAACAACAGAGGTGTTGCAGCGCTTTGCCAGCTCAGTGATTTTAATAATGTTCCTCTTAGCTAAGTTACCAATTTGTGAGGTCAGCTTCTGATCTACTATCTATATTCTGTCTGGCAGAATCATGCTGCGTATGCGGCGGCGGAATCATGCTATGCTCTTCGCACTAATGGAGGAGCTGTACGAGTATTATACGGAGTCAGTCCCCAAAAATTAACCTAATGGGTCACTAACCGAATGTTTATTATTCGGAGATGTAATGACAGTCGCTCTTGTAAAAACCGGCGTTACATCTAACCGGGTCTTAAAGTAAAGGAGGATGTGTTGTCCGTTCCAGAAGCGCTGCTGCAGAGTCGTCCGCTGCCGCACATCCCCGACCTGCCGGACGGGGAGCCCACCGCCGCGCCGGGCACGCCGCAGCCGCTTGACACGGCCAACAGGTAGATAAAGATAAAAGCTTTATTCACCTTATGACATCACATCATACAGGACAAGTCAATTTACATATTTTCCTTAAATACTAAGTACCTACTATACACCTCACCTGTGTCCTGAAAAGAACCCCTGACAAAAAATAAGTGTATGCCTACTTTAGTTGTTTGTTTACGAAAGGTAAGGAAACTTAAGCAAAATACAAAATCAATTTATTTGCCGTAATCATAAAAGTCACAGAATCGTGTGAGTGAGTTAATCTTTGTTGTGGAAAAAGTATAATAACAGAAAAAATTACAATGTTAATAATTGCCAAGACGAGACCGCTGCCCAAAAAAAGTTTTAAGACACCAAAGTTATCTACTCTTATACGAACTTATTTCAGTCGATTCCGATCGAGTTTTTCAAGTTAAAAATGTATCACCTTATCGCATTTAGTGATCATACATCCACGTGCGATATAAAAAAGGGCGAGCGTGCTCACCTGCCTTAGTTGTCGCGATTCACACAGCTATGCACAAAGGCGCGCTCGCACGCACGGCAAAGTGGGGCACATATTGTGAAACCCCCTCCCGCTAGCCTAGATATCGGATGAACGAAGTCTGGAAACAATCGCCTGCCTAGTGCACTCGGGGCAAACGCTTCACGTAACATCATAGAAGATGATATTTCAAAGCATTGAAGATGATATTCCAAAAGGAATAATGCCTCATTAGCGAGCTCTGGCTCTGGAGCCGAGATCTAGATTTCCAAGTATGAGATCATTGTTAACTTTTGTGGCTCGGAATAGACTTACAACTTTCTCGGTTAGTAGACTTTCTGTCTCAGTTAGATACATGGTCACCTACCTATTACGTGTTTAACTTAGCTACTGGTCCGCAATAATTTAATAAGCAGAAAGTCAGTCATATCAGTTCATGGTAGAAGTACCAAAATCTCTTACGAAGCTTTGCTTCTACCTTTTAGGTAAATGTGCTACACCCTAGACAACAGCAATGCTTACAATAGGCGGGCTGTAGTCAAACACAAACCATCATCATCATCCACTGCCCTTGGGATCCCACTGCTGGGTATAGGCCTCCCTTTGCATGTGCCTTCTGCGTCGATCTTGTGCAGACCTCATCCAGGTAACAGGTTGGACCCTCGACTTTGACGAGTGGTGGCCTAGAACTGGCAGGCGAGGAGTGGGTCGTCCGGTCGCGCGATGGGTCGACGACATCGTCAAAGTTGAGGGTCCAACGCTAACCTATCCCACGTAAAAAAAGATTAATCTCTAATAATATAATGTCGTGTTTTCCAGATGGACGTCAAAGGAGAACCTGTTGGCGCGGCACGACGACGACGACCCGCAGCTGTTCGTGGCTCTGTACGACTTCCAAGCCGGCGGGGAGAACCAGCTCAGCCTCAAGAAAGGTAGTCTATCGGACTTTACACACTAGTATAGTCAATCCTATTTGGAATATGAAAAATCAATTTTCCCATATTTTTTTTATTCCATAACACATGCTTATGCTTAGTATAAGGCTAGACGACGCTGTGTGAGATGAACAAATATTTATTAATTTATTTAACATCGTCTTCTAAAAATAATTTACTTCCGTTTTTAGTGCCCAAAAATAATATCCTATTTTTTGAAAAATGGAAATAAATCAGAGAAAATAAAAATAATGAAAGATCAAAAGCTCACAAAGTAGGAATGACATTATCAAACAGTTACATTAATTAGTTAACTGAATCGAAACGCGGATAAATCTTGGCCGGAGGTAATTTGCTGTCGCTGAAAGATGGGAAAAGACTAATAAAAACGCCTGAGTCACCTGACGCTGTTTAAAGTTAGTTTTGTCCCTAACTCCAATTAAAGTGGAGTGTTCGTGAGACAGGAGTGTCCAATTAGGATGGCGCAAAGTCAGCGGTCGCGCGCTTGCCTAAGGAAGTAGCTAATCCTATGTTATAATCACTACTTAGTTTAACTTAACATAGATAAAAGTGCTAAAGATACCTTATTCATGAAATAAACGTATTTTTTCTGAATTTTTACTCAATCTGAACCTTGTGAAATGTAAATCCGTAAATTCTTTTTTAGTAAAAAAAAGACCGGTTAAATCAATACATATTATTTAAAACAAAGAATCATTTATATTAACAAAGCAGACGAATAATCATCGCGCTATCAATAATTTGGACCTTCGTTCCACTAACATGTATGTAGTTCTACATTATCATCATCATCAAGCCTCCCTTTATAAGTGCCATCTACGTCAGTTCAGTTTAAACACTATTATATACATAGTTTTATGTTATGTATGTATTAATTGTATCATGTGTGTGTCATCAGGCGAACAATGCTGCATATAGTTTGTACGTCCTTGAGGTCAAAGATCTTCAATCGTCAAAGAGCTTCATTCCCTTGACAAGTAATTCTGAAATCAACCTTTTGTCAAGCCTTCCTTTAAAAGTGCCATTTGCGCCTTTGTCCCGGCCAGACCCTCGACTTAAAAAATGAAGCGTATTACCAATACATAATTTTATCTGTTGTGTGTGTGATCAGGCGAGCAAGTCCGCATAATGAGTTACAACAAGAGCGGCGAGTGGTGCGAGGCGCACACCGCCGGCGGCAGCGTGGGTTGGGTGCCCAGCAACTACGTCACGCCGGTCAACTCGCTCGAGAAGCACTCCTGGTAAGTAAACACTAATGATGATATTTTTTTTATTAACCTATGTTGTTGCACTCGTGGGCAAAGGTCTCCCCCAACGCGCCGGCTTCCTAAAGATACTATGCCAAAATGCAATGACGGTCCAAAGGAACAAAAGACAAAATGTGCAACCGTCATAACTTTCAGTTGGGACTATTGTCAAAACTTGAAAACTCCCTCCATGAATCTCAGTCTCGGCCGCCTCACGCCAGTTTCTCCGAAACTGGTCGAGATCGCGACGCCAGCGGGTCCAGGGCCTCACTCGACTACGACGCCCCTAGAGTTCCCACTGTGGCACGATCCTAGCCCAGCGTTCGGGGTGCATGCGAACCACATGCATGACCCGCCCAATCGCATTTTACCTGGACAAAAGCTGCCAAGCTGCCAATGATGATAATATATTGTGTACCTATTTAACGGACGGTAGTAAAGTACATTCTTCAAAAATCAAAGGCTCCTCAATGTATCGTATATTATCTTTAATTGCTCTTAAAAATCGCAAAGAGGTTGCAAAATTCGATCATTAAAAAAATCTTGTTTCATTACTTTTTAAGGTACCACGGCCCCATCGCCCGCAACGCCGCCGAGTACCTACTGTCGTCGGGCATCAACGGCAGCTTCCTGGTGCGCGAGTCGGAGTCCAGCCCCGGCCAGCGCTCCATCTCGCTGCGCTACGAGGGCCGCGTCTACCACTACAGGATCAACGAGGACGCAGACGGCAAGGTATACCATCTACGAGTAAACGATCCTTACAAACGTTAAAAACTTAATGATAACCATTTTTTTAAATTATGTACTATGTACATCAAAGTGACTTGTAACTATGGAGTTATTAATAAAATATTTGTATACAAAGGACAAATTTAAAATGGAATATGCAAAATTCATTTCTTAGCGGATGCCTACACCATAGTAACAATCTGCATGTCAAATTACAGCCCGAATGGTTCGGTGCAACGGTGATTTGGTCTGTATGTTGATAGATCACTCAGTCCATCAATGAGCACATTAACAATCGGCATATCAATACAGTCCGATCGGTTCGGTGCGACGGTAATTTGGTATGTACGTTGATAGATCACTTAGTCCATCAATGAGTCAGTATATCCATAGAAGTATGTACATTGTACACGTTTCAGGTGTTCGTGACATCGGAGTCCAAGTTCGGCACGCTGGCCGAGCTAGTGCACCACCACTCGGTGGTTGGCGACGGTCTCATCACGCAGCTGCTGTACCCGGCTCCGAAGCGGAACAAGCCGACCGTGTTCCCGCTGGCGCCGCCCGACCACTGGGAGATCGATCGCACGGACATCGTGATGAAACACAAGCTCGGCGGCGGACAGTACGGGGATGTCTACGAGGCGGCTTGGAAGCGGGGCAATATCACTGTGAGACAACTTACCGTTTATCTATCTATGTATATTAAAGCTGAAGAGTCACAGAAGATATTCACACAATATAATACACACATATATAGACACAATATAAAATTACATAAGCTGTAACTACTATTTGTTTTATTAGATCTCTACTATTAATATTTAGGTAGCTTTTTTGTTTGTTTTGAAGAACTCGTATATGGCATAGTATGTTTGTTGAACGAGCCACTTTTTAAATTCGATGTTGTTCGATGTTTGTCAGGTGGCGGTGAAGACGCTGAAGGACGACACGATGGCGCTGAAGGACTTCCTGGAGGAGGCGGCCATCATGAAGGAGATGCGGCACCCGAACCTGGTGCAGCTGCTGGGCGTGTGCACGCGCGAGCCGCCCTTCTACATCATCACGGAGTTTATGTCGCGCGGCAACCTGCTGGAGTACCTGCGCGCCGGATCGCGCGACGCCGCGCCCGCGCCCGGCGCCGTCGTGCTCATGTACATGGCCACGCAGATCGCGTCTGGCATGAGCTACCTGGAGAGCCGCTCTTTTATACACAGGTACTATTTTACACACTTTTCTTAAAAACCGGCCAAGTGCGGATCGGACCCGCGCACGAAGGGTATTTAGTTCTGTTTATATTATAAAATAACGAGAAATCAACGTACGAAGCCTTGCGCTCGCGCCACCTCCACACCGCGGCGCGGCGCTCGCACCGCGTTTAGATGCACGGATTATTTTCATTGTGTGAGTTTTTATGTATAAGATTATGTATTAATATTAACAGTTAGTATATTTCAAAATATTTACTTACAAATATTCAAATTTCTACCCGTTTATTAATCGAGTAAAAATTGCTTAAATATTACGTTTGTTGTATGGGAGCCCCCTTTAATATTTACTTTATTGTTATTTATTTTGAAAGGTATATACAAGTAAATATTGTGTGAAAATTTGAAGTGATTCTACCTGCTACCGTTTTTAATATTGAGGAAAAAATACGAAAAAAAAACACGTTTATTGTATGGGACCCCCCTTAATATATATTTTTTTATTTTTAGTATTCTTTGTTATAGTGGAACGGAAATACATCATTTGTGAAAATTTCAGCTTTCTAGCTATCACGGCTTATGAGATACAGCTTGGAGACAGACAGACAGCGAAGGCTTAGTAATAGGGTCCCGTTTTACCTTTTGGGTATGGAACCCTAATAAAAAGTAAAACTATAAATATGTTTATTTAATATTTGAAAACTTAACCTATATATCACATTAATTTCATTTTTTAGTCATTATCTAAACTATGTTAGATTCTTAAATGTATCATATACATTATGTATAATGATACATTAGAAATAATACTATATATACATTTCTATTTTAGATTTTACCCCTGCCTCATTAGTTGCCTGGAAACATCGCTCCTTGTGATAAGGCCACCAATTGAGACGCTTATTTTTAATATCTATGTTCTGTTTTGTATGGTATTATGTGTGGTGTTTGAATACGTAAAACAATAATGTATATCTATCATTTAAAGTAAATTATTTATATCAAAGGGAATAATTTTTATTTATTTACCTACCAGTATATCTCTCTATATCTCGTATTTTATTGTCTGTATTTCAGGGAAAGTGCGGGATTACATGAATTAATTCCTGCAGCACCATTTTTTCGTAATAATAATTTATTGTTAATAAAACTAGGTTTCTTACAGTGAACTTAAACATAGAAACAAATATCCTAGTTTCTACATTGTCGGGTGTACTAGCTGTTAGTTCTAAACTTCCGTACCTGCTCCATAACTTAATAAAATAAGAGTTAAATTCCGAGATTGTTAAATCTCTCGAGAAGTAGCGTGGGCTGTAGCAAAGTTGCGCTTAAAGTTTTTTATTTAATCTCGGCAAGTTTGTATTAAATAAGTTGGTGTTTCGACCGTCAATCTTGAAACTTAAATTCAGAAGTAAAATTAATCTATAATAAAGAATAGGTTAAATAGTTGTTGTCTAGATATGTGTTTTTACCTATTATATATTTTAATTACAGTCTAGCCCATGCTGTCTCTGTCAATTGCCACAAATATGGACAACTAAACATATCAATATAAGTTTCATAACATTGAGAATTCAAGTCGCTCAATTACTCTTATGGATTAAAATGTGTCAGGCGTTTTTCGTTTCGTTTAAGGGTGAATTCAAATTTGCTATATGACCACTTTGCTGGTGGTCAAATGGGTATGTTAATGGCACTATATTTTATTCACACCTTTCTATTTATTTAACAACAAAATAACAATATAGAAATCACTTCTTATTTAAAAGATAACAAACAAACACAATATGAACAACTTAATCTACTCCGTCAATAGGTAACGTACCCAAAATGTTGGCTTCATTGCTTGGATGAACAGTAAGACTAACCAAAATGCTGGTTAGTAGGAAAAATAAAATATTATATGTAATTTTTTTTCTTTATCCCAAAGATTAGTGTTTATATGTGTACATTGCAGAGACCTAGCGGCCCGCAACTGCCTCGTGGGCGAGAATCACCTGGTGAAGGTGGCGGACTTCGGGCTCGCGCGGCTGATGCGAGACGACACGTACACCGCACACGCCGGCGCCAAGTTCCCCATCAAGTGGACCGCGCCGGAGGGGCTCGCCTACAACACCTTCAGCACCAAGTCAGATGTGTGGGCCTTCGGGATATTGCTGTGGGAGATAGCCACGTACGGCATGTCGCCCTACCCCGGTGTTGACCTCGCCGATGTCTATCACATGCTCGAGAAGGTATGCTGTCACTTGTATTTTTTGCTTTGTACTTATAGCCCGCTTCACGTAACATAGTCGTCTGTTACGTGAAGCAGGTAAGAACTCTCTACCTCGAGCCTTTTTTCCAGAAAATTATAACCCATGGGTCTTCAAATCTAGAGTAAATAGGTTTCTCCTAGGCAAACGTGCAACATCTTAGACTACAGTGATGCTTAACATCAGGCAAGCTGTAGTCAAACGTTGGCCTATTTCAAAAAATGTTGAATGTGCACCAAAATAAAATAATAACAAAAATAAAGAAACTTAAAAAACTGAAGTGCTTGTACATTGTCAAATTATTCCAGAGAATCTTTTAGATAGTAATACTTAAGCCTGGGATATAACACGCTAACCTAGCATCTATTTATATTGACTTAAATTTGAGGACTAGGATTAAAGATAGTAGGACTCGGCTATTATATTGCTGCTATTGAAGTTATAGTTTTGTTTGTGAAGTTGCTTCCAACAATGCACACAATATATACTCACAATAAATCTGGAAAGAAAACGCTAATTCAGATCTGTTATAGAACTCCCTCCACGACACACTGACTGTATTCTAAATTATTTGGAAGAGAGTGAATTGTTTTCTTTCTATACACAAACCAAAATTATTTAAGTTTAAAATCTAACGGTTTCAAAGTGCAAAGCCAAAGGGTAGGAATTACAAGAGTCGCAATTATTCGTAAAAACGTTATTAGGAAAAAAAATGGTCTCTCATGTAAATTTTAAAAAATCCAGCAGGCTCATAAATCATGACTTGTATTTGTGTCGATTGTTTTAAGTGCACTACGATGGTATAGAATTATAATTAAATATAAACAAACCAAAGTTATAAAACCCCCTGTTATTAGACGGGAAATAAAATAAACACATGATTAAAATATACCTCTACACTCTACAGCCACTGATTGTGAATAAAATATCAAACAAAACGAAAATCTCTATAATCCAACGTCATTTATTTGAATAATATAAAAATAGTGTATGGAAACTTTGCAGCTCATTGAGGCTGCAAGACAATTAGTCCAACATGCATTGCATAAAACTGTAGCGATACTTATGTTTTTTGTATATTTAACTAAACATAAAACTCTCAAATAGTTCGCACAACTATTATGTTTATTGAAACTGATGAAAGAGAATAAAAATAGGAAACATAAAATTGACATTTCTTCTTACATCGAACTGAGTCTAATGCAGTAGCTTAAATCAACAATGTGAACATTTAACGATTAGAAAACAGTGTTTACAAAACTGAACTTTGGTAACATACTCTTGGACCAAAACATAACACTTATGCAGCACATCAATCTGAAAGCATGTACTGCCTTCAAGTCCACTTACACACATGTATATTAGAATGCATTTGGCGAAAAAATATCTATAGTTTGAAACTTTGGTAAAAAAAGAACTAAATGGCTTTAAAAATCTTTGTATAAGTGGACCTTAAGCAAAACCTTTAATCAACACTTAGCTTTAGCGTCTATTACAAGTTAAAACAACGTATACAGTTTGTCTGTTTTATCCAATTTTCTTTGAAAACAATGCATAAAAAAATTATGAAAACCTGAAAACAATTGGTATTTTTACAAATTACTCTGACTCTGATTGCTTATAGAGTAAGGAACAAATTTCGGGACGTAATAAATATGTATGTATTTTATTGCCTTACATTACTAATCCTAATTGATAAAAATACTAATAAGCAAAGAAGTACTTATGATCTATTTAAGTATTATTAAGCGTCGAGTGGTATCAATGGTTCTAAAAATACTACTCAAGACTTTTGTGAATAAATTAGTTTTTAAGACATCATTATGCAACTATGCCAAAATTGACAGTTGCGGCTACTCGTTACAAGTGCGTTCTTGTTATTTTACTCTAGTTCCGCCTTACAACCATCCTGTTGCTTTACGAATGGTGACATTTTTCCTATATGTAAAAGAAAGTTCCGGTTTTATTTCATTTTTCATTCAATAAACAATGAACATTCCGATTCTGAAGACTCCAGCGCGTCGGGAATGTTCTCAAGTCACCCGAGTTCTATTCATTAAAGCCGGCGCGCTGAGAATGCCGTAATCAATCGTTTTGTTCTCAGCGACCGATTCGGAAACGCGTTTCGGGAGGCCACGTGATCGAGTTTCCTTTAAACAAAATCGAATGTTTAAATGTGCACGGGTAACGATTAGCCGAGCCGTGTTTACAAACATCATCTCGAGTTGCGGTGTTTGGCTTTGCAATGAACAATCGCTAACTGGCCGCCTTCACCTTCAAATCATTAGCTCTATGATCTAACTTTAGAATCAGTTCTGAGGCCGCCACATGATTTAAAAGAAAATAATTAGTAACAAATGAAATTAACACTTAGGCACACAATGACCTCAATCCTCGTACACCAGTTATCTGATTGAAACTGACTTCGCAGGCTAATACATCGGGAGTTAAGCCCTCGCCTCTAAAGTTACAAGAGAACAAATTATCAAAATATTAGACGAGGCGCAACGAAAAGAGGTCATTGCATCGTGGTACATATTTGCATTTTAGTACAAAATGAAAAAAAGCTGAGATTAATTACTCATTTAAATAATTCGGTCTCGACAATGAAACTCGAATATGGTTTTCAGTGATTTCAGTCGAAATCAACTCAAAATTCTCGGTTCTTAGGCATGTCATATTAACTCGTATGTACAGATATAGTGGGTATATAGAGTTTGGTTATATTTCGACTGTTTGTATCTATCTATAAGTGAGACAAAGTGTTTGTGTGTTTGACGAGATGAAAATAATATATAATTTTATCAGTCTTTTGTCTTTTCCACTCGGTTTTCCACCATAAATGTGATAAAGAAGCAAAAGACTGATCAACCAATCACGTGTCATAAATATAACCGGTTTCACAAAATTCAGAGTCTTTGTATTTATTGAACTAGGTACCTATTGTATCTGTCGCGTGTGTGAGAGAATAATGCTAACAATGAGTGGCGTCGGTGCAAAGATGTTTCTTGCATAGCGTGCACTGCGGCCTGCTGACGGCGATTCGGGAGAATATCTCAGAAGCGGACAACTCTTTGCTGAGTTTGGAGCACATAGAGTATGATACAGTTTTCTTGGAGAAGTCCTTAGCGGGCACGCAGGTCCTCGCGCGCACCGGACCGATCTCTTGGCCCGTCTCCACTGTTGCAAAATAAATATTGTTAATCATACCATACAGGGGTCACTGGGTGGCATAAACTAAACTAAAGACTTTGGAAAAATATATCTGATGTAGTTCCACTGCGACAAAAAAGTTTTCCAATGAATTTCCGCAAAGTTACGCCCCATTCAAATCTTAACGCATAGTCTTGTAAAGGCTGCTTTTGAAAGGCTTTATTTTTAAAGTGAAACGTAATAGTAGTTACTTACCAAGTTTGGCAGACTCAGACGTGATGACTATGCAAAGGAAAGCCATGCCCGGGATGTAGCAGTCGATGTTTGGTACCTGACAAATACATTTAAGGATTTATTGAACATGGCCAATTATATGAATATTATTATTTACCAAAAATATGATAATCCGTTTAACCATTTTTGTGTGATACGTACACAAATAAACAGATAAAAAATCTGTAAACTACGGAAACGTGTTCAATTTTTCGATTCTTTCCAAACAGTATTTTCCCTCATATCTCTCTTTATGTTTAGTATAATATGTATAGATATATCTTAGAAGAAAGATGGATGGCTTGCTGGGCTTGTTACGCAAGAATGCCATTCCAATTTTTTATGCGCCCTTTTATAATTCATTGTGAATTATGCTATTAGTAATGTTTGTGAACTTATGAATAGTGTATTAAAGAACATTAAAAATGAGATAATTAGATAAGATAAGCACTTACAGTAATGTTGGCGTAGTCTGGGTGGTCCGGGTCCCAGCAGCCCGGGTGGTCGAACGACAGGCAGTTGTAGCACTGGATGCCCTTCGTGGTGGGCGACACGAACTTCTTTGGCTTCACCTTTTTGTGCTTACCTGACCATACACAACATAATTCAGATGAGATTTTCATGCATGTAAAAGGGATACCTACTATGTTAAAACATAAAGAGTTTAATTGTTTTGAGAACTGCGCAAATTAAGTGGAAAGCTCTTTGTTTGGATTTCCAAAATCTAAGACATCTCTTTAAGTCGTATTTTCTCATGACTGAGGGTCGTGACTCCCCCGCAGAATTAATTAGAGTTATCTTGGGCAGATATGTCGAGGTGGGCGCCCAGGTCCTTCCACGGAAAATCTATGATATAAACACTCTGTATAAGTTGCACAAATAGTGTTCTGTTTTATAAGTCGGGTCTGTTGTATAAATATTCCGGGACATTCATCTCGCCTCATACTAAAATTAATAAAACATCTAAAGTATGTAGTATGTCTCGGCTGTTTGTAAGAAAGTGTGAAAATATTTGACTCCAAGGTGGGTTATTCTGATACAAACATTTAAATTAAAGTTATTTACATTAATTTTTGCATTATATAATAAAAAAACTAACTTAGGTAACTTTTAACATGCTCGGCCAAATAAATAAATTAATATAATTCACAAAGTTTGACCAAGACTTACAATCATATTCACACAAGTGAATTTGAATTAGAAATGATCAAAAACAACTGACTATTCCTGGTGTGTGGGCGCCCTTGACGCCTAAAAGCTCAAAATTAACTATTTTACACAGACTTTGTAAACACAATTTACATTACAACTACATGTAACTCATAAGCTTTGTATTTGTAAAAAAACGGTTTCTAACGCATATTTTAAAACAACTCATAAAAAACACATAAAACTGTCGATCGCGCTTTAAAATAGATTTCCAGTGATCGCCCAAACCGCAGAGTTCAAATAAAAATCTATATCCAGAATGACATGTCTCATATTGCATAAAGTTTTGGCTCTGTTTAACAAAAGTACCCAACTTTACTTCCGTAGCAGAAATAAATAAATAAATATACCGGGATATTAAACACAACAATTAATATTGATCTTTGCTCAGATCAATATTAAAACTATCATCTGGAACATGATTTGTAATAACAAACATGTTCATAGTAACAAAAATAATAACACAATAAAAATAAATACCATTTTATTATTTGATGAAAATGGCAATATTATTTTCAGTGACATTCAATTGGTTTTTGATTTATTAAAACCGTATATTATAAGTTTTACGATAATAATAAGATGTCACCAAGTCATTTGTTCAAATTTTTTTTACAGCTCTATTAAAAAATACAAAAATAAACTTACCGAGCACAGAAGCGGATAACAGCAAGAAATAAACGACGAGTTCTTTGTAGCAAAGCATTCTAGCACTTGTTATCCGTACGGGGCCCGAGTGGCGAGTGGCGACGTACGCTCGCTCGCCCGCGTTTATACCACCACTGAACAATGCAGGCGGCTGTGTAACACAGGGTGCTCGCATCTCGGAGCTGATGCTGTAAGCACCCACATAACGTACACGTAACTACCACAGCCGCGGTTACTAGGACTCGTGTTACGTAGCCAATTGTAAGGACACGCCGTACACGTAACTACCACAGCCGCGGTTACTAGGACTCGTGTTACGTAGCCAATTGTAAGGACACGCATCCACACATGATCGACGACTCGCATCTAGCCCTCATTTTACTAGCGTCCACTTGCATGGCTCTTAAATACAATTACCTTTTTTTTAATAAGTAGTTTTTCCACTAAATGGATTTAAGAATCGTTGTGTTAGGCTTTACACATGCAACCTCAACAGAAACACACTCCATTGTATCATAAGTATTTTTTTACGAGAAAGGTATGATGTTGACTACAGCCCGCCGAATGTTAAGCATTCCTGCCGCCTACGATGTAAAACGCTTACCTGGAAGGTACCTATTAACTCTAGATTATCACATAAGAAATCACAAATGAGTCTTGCATAGTTAAACAGTTAATAATACTAACTAATAGAAGTTAAATACTATCCTGCCGAAAAGTTGAATTCACACGTCCAATATTATAAGAAGGCTAACTACACCAGTTTAAAATTTTGTTGTTTTTCTGTGCCTAGATACACGCCAACCGCCCAAGTTTAAAATTTAACAAATTAAATTTATTTGAATATAACCTTGCGGTCTTCAAAGCGAGAGTGAATCGGTTCTTACTGGGTAAGCACGTTCCATCCTAGACCGTAATGATTGCTTACCATCAGGCGAATTACGGGCAAGTGTAAACCCATTCCATGTCAAAAAAAAAGTTTATTTTGTACTTAACACAGAAACCTAGAAAGTCAATATTGAAAACCGTATTTCCCAGTAAGATTTCCTTGTTGAACATTTTAGTATACAAATTCATAATGCACAATTAAGGGAAATTAAACATAACCAAATTTTCCCATCGTGCATGCGATGCACTGATAAACAAAATAATATTTCCCAAGAGCAAAATATTCATGTCATTGTTTAAATTATTGTATAAGTATAACTTGTTGGACTTAAAATTTGACATGGACCATTTTCCTAAAAAATATAGCTGAAATTATATCGATACATAAAATACTTTCATTTTTGAACTGTCGATGATGATAATTTGTTCTTTGAACACGATGTAGTCGATTGTTTTTATTTAAAAACAACATACGATTTTTTTTAAGTAAATTATTTGTTTATCTCATTTTGTCGTAAACATTTGTGCGTATAGTAATTGGCAAAAAATGCATATACAAAACAATAATGGAATGCTTGAATGATGATTGTGTATGGAAATACAATCATATTTATTATTTACTTTTATATCTTTACCGTTCTCAATCAGTGGCTGTGAATTAACATGTTATCATTCACGAAATACGTTGACATGCCAAAAAGGCTATTTCCTTCCCTCAAGTTTCCAAAACTAACTGTTTGCGTTATGATCCAGTTTATTTTAAATTTATTTGTAACTGTGAACCGTGTTATCAAAATGTTAATATTACTAATATTTGTTTTTACAATGGCGCGTGTTCATATGGTGAGCTTCAAAGTTCCAAAGCTGGAAAATTTAAAATCTAATATAAATTAAATTATAGACATGACTTTTTTAAATCGTTAAACCTTTGCATTAAATTACATGACGATTAAGACTTCACTACATCTCAGATTTACCTAAAACCCACTTGCCCTAGATTGAAGACATTCCTGGCCTTAACCTTAGCCTAGGTTTATTGTTTGTAAATTTGACTCTGCATCATATATTTGCGCTTGTTTACCAATTGGAATCTTCTCTCGAAAACGACAATCAAAGAAAACCCTCTTCTTTGGTTGACGGATGATATGGATGATGGTTAAAATATGTCAATCTAAACGTTTTCCATTAGTTTTCGAGAGAAATGTTTCCGAGTTAATGTGATTTAGAATGCTGTATATTACTGTTAATTTTTACATGCTTGTACATATATACTATTTACTTATCAAACCAAACAAAAAAATCTTTTTTTAACTTAAATCTGTTTTAAACGATCTTATGTCTAAAAGCGCATGCAAAGTTTAATAATATATATAATTTTGAACTAGTGCCTCTGAACTAAATCTATATAATTTATAACACAAAGGTGACTGACTGATATAGTGATCTACCAACGCACAGCCCAAACCACTGGACGGATTGGGCTGAAATTTGGAATGAAGGTAGATGTTGTGACTTAGGCATCTACTAAAAAAGGATTTTTGGAAATGCCACTTTTAAAGGGGTGAAATAGTCCGCGAGCACCCACTAGTCTCATATATTTTTATTTGTAACTTTTGCTTGTACATACTGTAAAATTTGACTTTCAAAAGTACATACATGAATGGAATGTATGAATATTTATATGTGAATATGATTGTGATCGTTGCAGGGCTACCGCATGGAGTGTCCGCCGGGCTGCCCGGGCGCCGTGTACGAGCTGATGCGCGGCTGCTGGCAGTGGGACGCGGCCGACCGGCCCTCCTTCCGCGAGATACACCACGCCCTCGAACACATGTTCCAGGATAACTCCATCACGGAAGGTACTCCTATGCCACTTATTTATTTTACATGAGATATTTTTTTCATGAGATAGGCTCACGCTTGACTACAACTTGCCTGATGTTAAGCAACGTTATAATCTACGATCTAGCGCGCTTGCTTAGAAGAAACTGGTTTACTCTCTTAGTTCTTAAACTCATCCTTGTCTACAAGTCACATGATAATTAAGTAAATGATGAAATAGTAGTGATATAAGTTCATGGAGGCGAACAGAGAATCTGCCCTTACTTTTATTGATGGCGGTCCAACAGCAATTGCAATAGCAGGTACCATGGAAAAAAGAGAGCCATACTAGGTATAACTTGGCAAGGGGTTGTAACCAGACTGTCGAAAATATAACCCTTGGACCAATTTTCAACTACTGAACTTACGCCACAAAATGTTAGGTTGCTTAGTAAATGAGGTAGATAGTCCAAAATAATTTTGTGTCTGATTTTGGTCGCAATACTAATTTTGACAGGTGCTGCTTCCGTTCATTTCTGTCTTCCGTGGCATTTAGATTGTGAACCGTTTCTGCACATAATTCCAGAAGTAGAGAAGCAGCTACAAGAGACCGGCTCGTCCACTGGGACGCCGCAGCTCGGGGCCAAGAAGGCAGGTGGTGCGGCGGCGGCGGGGGGCGCGGCCGTGCAGATGAGGCGCCCCACCAACCGCCGCGGCAAGCAGGCGCCCACGCCGCCCAAACGCACCAGGTACCACCGCCAACACAAGAGGTACCACCCGACACTCGCAGAGGACAAACAGAGGCCGCGGGAGCGGAAGATAGATCCCACCGCTCACCGAACCTCGCTCGAAAATCCTCGCTTGTAAAATGTTAAGATAAATAAATTTAAATAGTCTGAGAATTAATTGTATAGTGCAAATAGATGACTAGTTTTAAATAGATTTATAATATTCTATGTAAAAAAGACTCCGACTATCAAATCGCGGGTAGGATATATTCAATAAAAAAAAATGCTCGAGCTCGGACTCCGTCTCCGCCTTGTGACCCTGGGGCGTGAGATGCGGGGGCATCTCAATCCCCTACAGGTGTAATAAAACGAAGAACCAAAAAAACCTGGCCTAAGGGAACATCGTAAACTAATAAATACGAGTATGTTACAGCTTATAAGGTTGTCTGCCTCCGAGCCAATCATATTAGGTGTCTCAAGAGACCGCAATTGTTGCGCCAAAAAAATATTTGCATATGCATTATATTATAAAGCGAGTTTCAAATCTACCAACAAGCGTCCGATCTTATAACAGTCCGTTCAGTAATATTAGGAATTCCTTGTCAAGCTTACAATCATCTAAAGATGTATTGTCACCCGACATCGAGTTCTTAAACATTAAGGTTCAGCTTTATGATATTATATATTTATAACGATAATATATTTTTTATATCACGGTGACGCATGGGTCGCGTGAGGCCAAAACAGTTTGTGTAAGATAAAACAGAAGCGAACGAAATGTTTTCAGCTTGCTGTCGTCTTGCAGTTCCTTCCGCGAGTCTCAGTACGCGGGCGAGGAGCACGCGCACCACGAGGAGGCGCTGCCGTCGCTCAATGGTACGTACACACACACACACATACACACGATATACAAATAATCATTATCATCAATCAATCAATATAGCTTTATTGTACACCAGAAAAATCATCATCATTCACAGCCTTCTCTATCCCACAGTTGGGCATAGGCCTATCTATGAATATGCCTAAAGACGCCAATAATGTCGTCGACCCATCTCGCTGCCAGTAGACCTACTCCTCGTCTGCCTGTTCTTGGCCACCACTCAGTAACAGTTTTGCTCCATTTATTGTCGTTTTGTCTAGCCACATGACCCGCCCAATTCCATTTAAGGTTCATTACTGCCAATCTGACATCACGGACATTGGTTCGGCGTCGGATTTCAGTATTCCTAACTCGGTATTGTAGTTTGATGCCGAGCATGGATTTCTCCATGGATCTCTGCGCAACTCTAATCTTGTGCACAATGCCACCGGTGAGCGTCCATTACTCAGCACCGTATGTCAGGGTGGGCAGGATGCACTGGCTAAACAAATAATGTCAACACTAAATCACTCCATCACTCTAAATCTTCATGTTATTAACTAAAAAACAGTTTACAAATGTTGGTTTTTGTCAAGTGATTGCTTCCCTAGGCTAGAAGCCTGTATCAAAGAAACTAGTTAAAAAATCTAATAATAATAATCTAAATACGTGATTTACTTGACGAAAACTGTTAATCAAATACAAAGTTACTGGTCCAGATTACAGACATTAAAAAAAATACTAATCTTACTAAGGCATATATCTGACTTGTTTCTAAGCTATGTCTCACCATCCCACCTCGGCTACAAGCTGCAGATAGTGTTATAGACATGATGTTTAAATATGTCACAAAATCTTCCTCTCGGCTCACTTCATTCTCGCAACCACAGAGAAACAACAATACATACATACATACAAATACACAAATCTTCATATTATATCTAAGTGATTAATCACACAATCTTACTACATAATATGTAACTTCACAAATATAATGCTCACAATCTTACTACATAATATGTAACTTCACAAATATAATGCTCACAATCTTACTACATAATATGTAACTTCACAAATATAATGCTCACAATCTTACTACATAATATGTAACTTCACAAATATAATGCTCACAATCTTACTACATAATATGTAACTTCACAAATATAATGCTCACAATCTTACTACATAATATGTAACTTCACAAATATAATGCTCACAATCTTACTACATAATATGTAACTTCACAAATATAATGCTCACAATCTTACTACATAATATGTAACTTCACAAATATAATGCTCACAATCTTACTACATAATATGTAACTTCACAAATATAATGCTCACAATCTTACTACATAATATGTAACTTCACAAATATAATGCTCACAATCTTACTACATAATATGTAACTTCACAAATATAATGCTCAGAAAAATTGTATTGTCATTGAATATTATGGGTATTATATTTCAGTGGGTTACTGTTAATCTTAATCAACACTTTTTTTCAATTCAAGGCGACCCGGAAATTTCAAATATAAATACAGATGTATGAAGTTACTGAATTAAACTTAAAAAAATGCTGTAATTCGATTAATTATTAATAATGCATTAGTGTAGTTGAAACAAACAGCATTGGGCTTTATAGATAGTAATTTTGACCGTAAAATGTAAAAGCGATTTTGTAGAAAACATAATTTGTTTCTTTAAAGCGTTTTGTGCGTTCTGGCTGTCTCTTTAGAGTGCTTTCCTTGCAGTACATATATCTAGAGTAGTTTGTGCGTCTCTTTAGGCGTCACTCAGTGCTCGAAATACAATTCCGTCCTATTCCATTGCCGAAAATTATTGGGTTCGATTAAATAAATGTAGGTATGTCTGTTATGTGGAAATTTGGTTAGCTTTCGCTCGTGACTTATGCTTTTGTTGCTCTGTGTTTCATGTTTTTATGTTGCTCGCACCAAACACCCATATGGATATATATAAGTATACAGATATTCGCTAAGGGTGAATCTGATACCGGTTTAAAAGTTATTAACACTAAATATGATTCTCATTTTAGGTTTGTATACCTAAAATGAGAATCATATCTAGTGTTTCATTTACATTTATTTAAATTTACAAAACCTTTATAGTGTTAGGTAACAGAGCTGTTCGTTTTTAATACCACAGCATATTTAACGTATTCCGTTTTCCCTCTAACAATTCTGTGAAACTTTCCACTTTATGTCATATATTATTTACCCTACAGAATACCATATTATAATTTTCTCTACTCGTTTATTGCCCCTTACCGAATATCTCTCGAGCTATATCTGATATTCTTTTATATATGTGTAGTTTTGTCCTATATGCTTGTATTTACTACGTTTTATTATTGTTTGGCTTGTATTGTATACATACACATAACCATATTAATAATAAAAGTCATCAAAGCGGAAAGTTTATGTATTTTCTATTTATATTCAGAGTACTTTGATCACGGATTTTATCATTTATGCCTCAATTTATTAGTACACTCATATCATGTAAACGTGAACGTGTGAACATTACATTCAAAAATCTAGAACGAGCGATAAGTGGTGAAAATTGAAACAACTTTATACACTAACAAATATATGAGTGCAAAGATTTGTGGTTTGGATGGCAACAATCAGCTCACGAATCTTGTGAAAATTATATTAGTTTTGTTTGATTTTTAAGACTGTTCTGTGTCATCGATCGAAACGTGACGTATGGTAATACAATTGAATTTGTATTTAGTTATCCTGATGATCAGACACACATAGGTTTCTGATTTACTAAGTGAGTCATTAAAGCATGTCTCAATATTTTGTACAAATGATAAAATCGACAAGTGTACGTCACGCTTCACTGTTTAGACTAATATAATGTACGGATATTTGAATGAAACACGAACACGATGCGTTTGTATGGTTGAGGCGTGAATGAGGCTTATTTATACAAGTACAGCATTTTCTATCTGTTTGTCCGCTCGCTCAGGTGTGTAGCAATAGGGTCGGCTCCTTCGTAAGTACACGCCATCATACACCTACATATATTTATCTATCCGTCTTACTTATACGCCTGTCTCAATCAGTGATTCATTCAACGTCGGTCGCGAAGCAGGAACTACTGTCGTCCCGCTCACACCGGTACAGTTTTACCTGAGCGAGTGTGACAGCAATATATCAGCAACATGCATTAGTGCTTGTGGACTGTTGATCGGTGTTTGCCATGTGGACTCGTTTTCAAATCTATTAAAGTGAGAACGTAACAAAATGTCGATCAACGAATCACTTGTTGATTCAGATTTATGAGTAAAACGGGCTGTATACTTACTATTGTATTATCCATAAATCTATAAAGAATATTTAAAATTTCCTAAAAGTATAGTCAGTCTAAGTATACTTATGTATATGTAATGTTTTTGTTCCTACTTAGCCCTTAATAAGTAATTTCTGGATGTGTTTTTACAATATAGAATACATTCTTACGTAAAAAACGTATATTAAAATGTAAAATTTAAAATATTTTTATTATTTGCCGTATGGCAGCTTCTTGCTCTATTCAAATTCGTGTATGATGTAAGTACAGCTTTTTATAGTATCCTTTTGTAGAATATAATATACGCTATATTATTTGTTTACACTCGATTATTTGTTTATAGACTTATTATATTATACTTATTATATTAATAGCACGGGTTGCCTATTGTATTCGTATCCAAATGTAGGTTGAGTAATTTAATTCCAAACAGATTCACAAGATAATATAATAGTTTTTAATTTACACAAATTTGGCCATATAAAAACTTCAGTAGTTGTTCCCAACATCAAACTTCATGAAAATATTTGAGACTGTGGTATTTTATTTGTAACTAAAAGGAATATACAAATACGCATTACAATAATAAGTTTAAAAAAAACTAAATTGTGTTAAAGGAAACGAATATAGTTGGAAATGTACTTCCTAAAGTGACAATATAATATAATCTGTCTACTTTTAAGTATAGGAAGTCTTTTGTGTGTTTAACACAGCATGCAGTTTTATATTATTTTTGATTAGCTTATTTCCTAAGTATGTATGTTTGTTTAATGTATGAGTGTTGATGTGTACAAATTATTTCATTGCTATTCATACTGCTTTATACGTTTTGTAAGTAGGTGGTGTATTGAGACTGGCTTGTTTAATACTAAGGGGTATACATTGAACTAATCCACCTGCATTCATATCTATACGATTGAAATATTACATCTCTTCTATGTATATATGTTATAACAACTATGTGTGTGTTGAAAGCAATGTCGATCTATTATAACACAAGTACGCTCGACTTCTTGTTCCAATTTTAAAATAAGACCACTTTAATGACGGTGTAATTATAATATATTGTTACAGTTTTGTGTGGGCTCACAAACCCTTGCGTCGCTGTTATCGTAAAAAGAAAGAAAGCGCACACGGAATCACAAAATAAATATGATAATCACAGCAATGTAAAATTTAATACTCGAAATGCTAAAAGTTAATGCAATGAACTAGACAGCGTTTAAATAAAGTATCAATTTGAAGCATCTACGGCTTGCCAAGATTTATATCGAAGTGGTATT
>OZ026808.1:1770454-1822707 GCA_964023185.1 Macaria liturata
ATTATCAAATGAATTAGCGGAATTTCGCCAACTAAGAACTAAATAGCTAATTGAAAACTAAGTAGCTCACACTAGGCGTGTTATACGCGGTATCATTTTGTTGGCAGAATAATAAAATGTGATCTGCCGCCATTCATCTTGGAAGATCTATGTGGAAAGTGTGTGTGTGTTGCATTTAAAAACCATATAACCACACCGGAAGCCCACTATGAAAAAGTAGAACCAATATTTTGGCAAAATTATATCGCGTCTAAACCATCTAGTGTGAGATTAAATTAAACCGATTTTACATAACAAATTTTGGACTCAATAGCTGTATAGTTAATTTATGCAATAGTCGTGGCGAAGCCATTCTCGTGCAAGTTTCAGAAGTACCGGTGGCATTCAGCATTGGGTTTAGGACGATCGTATCGCACCGGGCTGTAGGCAACACAAAGTAACGTTTAACAAAGTAATCAAAAAATACAAAATCAAAGCAAACTTGATAAATCTAAGCAAGCCACAGTAGCAGGCGACTGGATAGAGGTGAATTAAGCACGTGTAAGCGAAGGAAAAGCATGCAGGCGATATGAACGAGCAGACGCAGAAACTAATTTTACAACATGATAACACTACCACATGTTGAATTGTCATCAAGACCTAGTAATAAACTGATTTCGGCTTGAGAAACAAGAATAATTTATTATATAGAAGTTGCAGCTCAAAGTGGTGAATATCTTGAAGTACAAAATCTTTCGATTTGGCTGCCAGTGAAGAGCGTCATATCAATACAAATTGTTGACCTTTTGTGTCCAGCATAGAAATTATAGCTTAGTATAAAACTTTAAATATTTTATTCGTGTGTACAACTTTTATTCGTTGTACGTGCATCCACCCACGATAATACTCGTAGTATGCAGAAATACCTTAATAAAAAAATATATTGTTTGTATGGGTATGATGAACTACAGTATCAAATTTCCAAATAGTCATAAGAGTTAACACATCTTAATTCGTTGCAAGCATTGACAAGTTTAACTGCCTAATCAAGTGACAATACAAACAAAAACCGTCTTCGGTAGATATGTGTTTAGAAATGTTCATATGTATGCATCTTTTGATAACCTCAATTTTATAGGATATTTCAAATTTAAATTTGAGACAGAAAAATCCAATTTCAAGAATGTAAGCTCCAATAGTATTTCATTGTGATAGTACTAACGCTTTCAAAAGGTAGGAAAGGTAACGGTAACTGTGTAATACTCCCACATTTTCATGGAGTGTAATGACAGATGATGATGATGATAATGTGCCTAACTGTAACCGATACTAACATTAACTAAACATTATATACCACATTTACAAAATTTAATTAAAACTAGGGCTCGTGTAAACCGATTGCGTTGCTCAGAAGCGCTAAGAGTGTCATTTAAAACGACAGTTACATAAATATAGATGCTTACCTCGATAGGGCGCCGCCTGGGCTGCCTCCGTGAATCACCTGTGGATGTTATTCATAAATAAACAGTCTTTACTGGACGGACACCACAATCACATAGCGTACCTACTCGTATACATACAATACGTACGTTCATTGTGCGGAAACACAAGTCCAGTGTTACATGTTCCAGAGGTCCTGTGTTGCAAGGACGTCAAAGACCACCACCACCACTTGTACCCATAGTTCTTGGCACTAGTACCCATCCCATATCACTAATGTGATAAAGCCGAATCTGTGTGTGTCTGTTTGTTATTTCTCCACGTCCAAACGGCTGAACCGGTTTCGATGAAATCTGGTAAGCAGAATCTACATTGTTTCTGGAATAACGCTGGTGTAATCACGACGCGCCGCTAGTTATTTATAAGTACACTAGCACGAATGTGGTATACAGATAAGCAAAGCAGGAGTACGTACTCTACCAATAGCGGAGCGCGGCTGAGCGGCGGTGAAGCGTCCCGCCCCGGATGGTGGGGCCGGCAACGTCGTGGCGTCCGACGTCGCCCTGCGCCAAACCATACACAAACAAACAGTAATCAAATCATCCACTTAACAGGAGTGGCTGGTCCGGCTGCGAGACGGAGCGACCACATAGTTCGGGTCACGGGAACTCTATGACCAAGCTCTGTACAAGATCGGAGAAGTCACGCCAACTTGCCATTTCCTCTCTAGTATAGCTATCTCCTTTCCCATGATGAACTTATTTTATTACAACTTATTTTACTGTGGATTTATTCCTTATTTTAGCAGGTATCAGAGAGTAATTTAACTACAACTATGCCTATTTTTTATCAACAACTATACGAACATTACGAGCATAGCTTTTATTGCAGCTGAGCAGTCAGAGGCCTATAGGGCGGTAAACTCTTGACACTTTTATTAATCTTTTCTTACTTTTATCGGGCATTGTTTTTTCATTATAAGTTCCTTTCTATTTCTTACGAGCTGCGTAAAAAGAACAGCTGCATTTTCTTTAAGGCGAGTCACCAGTGAAAAAGCGGATAAATACGTTTTACTATATCAAATTTTTTAGGTATTTACTCCTTACTATCGGTCTTGCAAAAAATATACAATATACTTAAGGATATTGTCTGAGGAATGTGCTAATTTGTTACACGATAGGGTATACTTTACTCGATCATAAAAAATTCCAAAGACAGCTTAATGTAAAAGTCTAAATCGAATATATTATTAATAAAATTTCTGACTTTACACATCATTTTTATATAGAAATGTTTCTCTTTAAATACTACAGAGAACCTGCTAAAATTTGGGTTTCAACTAAAGTCCTATAATTTTGAGTTAATTATTAATCCCAAAACTTGAATATTTCCCAGCAGTTTGACAAGACGCCGCGCCGCCCGCTACCCCGTCAGTCGCAATCGGGCGCTTGCCAACGTTAGACCTGTGCCAAATTTTCTCCGCCCGTTCTAACATTCTTGCCACAGTGTAATAATTGAAAATGGCTAATAAAAAAAAAAAGTTAGGAAGAAATCAGTGTTAATATCTAAAAGAAGGACAGGGAAAGAGAACTATAAGAAACGGTATGTAAATTACTCCCTTTTATAGTAAAATTATGAAGATTACTCTTTTTTTAAAGTAAAATTACTAAGCACGCAACAATATTTCTAAAAGTGGCCCAATTTTTTTATTCTTTATGTTTCTCCTCAGGTATATGAGAACTTTCTATAATTTTAGTTGATTTCGTAAATTTTCGTCATTACTTGCCACAGACTAAATTATATCAGTATGACCAAAAGTATGTACCTACCTATGTACGAGAACCCTATAATTAATTAATTTAGGTCGAAAAAGCAGTCACGAGTATCTAATACTACCAGTCCATTAGTAGAATTGCAACCTGTGAATTTCAATACTTCAACGACAGATGGGTAAGTGGATCATGTACTAAACAATAATACCATAAAATAGGCCGATCTATTTATTTTTTATATTATTTACTATTGACTATAAACTCTACAGCTGATAAAGAATGACTTGCTGAATGTGATGATAAATTATCTCAAAATAATACACAAAACAGAACCAAGCTGAATTTATACAATCATAAACGTAATAATTATGGTAATTTATATTTGTTGTTATTTGTTGTTACGACTGTATGTGTACGAAATAAATAAAATAATTGCGGCAACAGAAATACATCTTCTAAAAAAAACTGTCTAACTATCACGGTTTATAAGATACAGCCTGGTGACATACGGACGGACAGACAGACAGACAGCGAAGTCTTAGTAATAGAGTCCCGTTTATTAACCTTTGGGTACGGAACCCTAAAAACAGATCCAAGCAGAATATCCAAACAGAATGTATACGATAATAAACGTAATAAATGTGGTGATATTTTTTTTGCATGTTATCTAAGCAGCGAATATACAAAGTCACGGCAATTTTATTAATATAACCTATGTATTTTTTTTCAAACTACAAACACGACTTTGTTTTATATTTATAGATATAAAGTAATAAATTATTACTTAGCTTATTTAAAACTGACAAAAATAACATTTTACATTAATAGAAGTTGATCATAGTATAACAGCTGAAATATATATACTGTGGCGTAGTGCTAACGTTACGAGAAATGGACAGCGCGCGGAGTGAGACGCGCGGGCGGCCGGGGCCCCCCACACCTCACCTCCTAAAATCGTAGTTCGCGCGAAAATGCCTCGCCTTAAAGAAATATATCTTACCTGATTTCGTCTAGGTGATTAAAGAAATCTTTGGTAATACCAAAGTTGTTCGGCTGCGTTTCGATGTTGTTGATGCCATAATTCTTTTCCAAGAATCGCAGCATGGGCTCCGACGGCCCGTCGATAGCCAGATTGTTTATCGATGTTCCGATATCCTAAAGAACGAATTACCAAAACTGGTCAAACAATAGTACATTACGATACAAGTGTGCTAAGTTTGTTATTACAACCGAGGGTTAATATTGTACGCACGACGCGAAGTGCGTAATAAGCTGAGGCTGTTATTACAATGAGATCACGTTCAGTTAATTAAAAGTTATATATTAGCCACATAATTAATTTAAATCAGCTTAGAATAATAACTACAATATTAAATTGGCATAAATAATATCATGTTTTTAAATTGCAGCATTTAAATATATCTTATAAAAGTGGCCTAATACGCTTTAGTACATGCCAATCAATTACAAAGTATAATTTGATGGTAAAACTTCTAGCTGTTAATCGTCATGTGTGATGTCACGTGATTTAAGTAAACATATTTGTAAACTTTTGAAAATGTGTATTTTCTCTAAAATAGTGTTTTTAGTACGTTATGCGTGATAAAGTAAATTAAAATATCGTATAATGAAAGTGCGTGTCCGGAATGCAGTGCTTGTTGTATTCATGAAGACAACTCTGGCAGTTCTTGTCCTGGTTTTTGCCAGTTTTTTTTTACTTTATAACTTAGTACTACATCGTATAAGTATTTTTGTATCAATAAATAAATAAATAAACATATTATTAATATACATATGTATTATGTTTACCGCCAACATGTAATCCATGAGTTGTTTGCCAAGCCCGTGTCGCTGGTATTTGGCGTCGACGTAGAAGTCGAGAACGCACCATGGTTCTATCTGGTGCACACGCGCGGTGGAGTCGCTGAGATAGAGGTGCTTTTTGCCGATCTTTATAATTCCCACTGTCTCGCCATCGCCGCTGTCAAATAATCATTACATTATCTATCTAGCTATTATCCCACAAGTAGCACACGGCCGAGTCACTTAAACGTTAATCTGCACTAGATCTCAACAGAATCCTGTGTTGCAGGGCTACTGTGTTTACAAATAATACATACAGTAGGCAATACATACGAGAAATCTTGGTTATCCTGCTCTATAAACACCGAGAGTTAGAAAACTTTATAAATGAGCACTTACTTGTTGGCTTTGGCGTCTTTCAATATATAGATCGCGCAGGAATCATTGACCATGAGCTTTTCGGTGGAAGTTACCACTTTCGACAAGCTCTGTATTTTAGCTGAGTCGCGCCCGAGCCGGTCGATTATTTTGGAGACCTGTCCGCGGACCGTCCTGACAAAGAAACAAACAATTCAGTAGTATGGTGAAGTCTAGTGTCAACTGCTTTTAGAGCGGTCAAGTACATAATCAAAGCATATAGCACAGATTGTATGTGATCAGAGAGTCCTGACTAATAACTAAATGATGAACACAAGACAATATGGTAAATACTCAAAGTCGTACCTAGAAAAAAAATTGTTGGTATTTATATAATAAAGGTGCTCTTAAAATATTGGCCTTAGTACCCAATAACCAATAAATGATGTATTCTAAGCTATAGGCCCACAACTGTTTGATACGTAATATAGGTCAGATTTGTATATATACTGTATACAATGAGAGTATGTATAAATAAAATGAATTATTATTTTCTTTTACATTTATTTTCTTTATGAAGCTATACATGCATTATTTTAAAGTATTTTTTACATATTTATTATGTTAGGTAGGTATCAAACTCAGTCTCTCTCTCTGTTTGAGTTCTATTTCCTCATTATTGAGGATCGTGACTCACATAAAAAAATAACATAAAATGTTACAGCGTATAATTATCAAAAATACTAAACGCCTGGTAGTACTATTCAATTACTTTGTTTATTTCCTGACGATTACAGTATATTGATCACAAAAATAAAACTATAATTAGTTAACTTTTGCTTAACTATACATTTTGGCAACACATTAGATCTATTGCTACATGATTTATATTTCTCTGTAGTTAGACACACAATACACATCTACTATATAAAAATAAGTTTGGTTTTCCTTCCTGACACTATAACTCCAGAACGCACGAACCGATTTCCACTGTTTTGCATTCGTTGGAAAGGTCTTGGGCTCCGTGAGGTTTATAAAAAAATAAATAGCGAAGCCATCTGGTGGGCGAAATGGAGTTCACAGAGTTTGCTAGTAGTATATAAATATAATGTACTCACTTGATTTCTAGCGCTGTGCCAGTAAAGTTTGGTGGGAGAAGACTTCCGGTGATTTTAGTGATCTCGTTGGAAAAAATGTCATTAACTTTAAACATGTTGGAACTGAAACAAGTTTATGAATATATCAAACATCACTATGTAGCACATATAATTGACATGTAATTCTAATAACATTATCAATTAATTGTAATGGAACTATATAAAGGTTAAATATGCATTATTAACCTTTATATTATATTGCTAGCACATACAAAGGAAGGTCTATACCCAGCAGTAGGATTCCAAAGTACATGTGGTGCGCTGGGAAGGAGGCCTTTACATATGGTAGTGGTTAGACTAGGGCTGATATGATGATGTTTTATTATTAGTTTACTTTAGTGGATTATATGCCCCCGGGCTTAGAAGTAATCCTTTAAAACAACCAACCATCCCTCTGCTTTCAACCCTGTTTCATCCCCAATAATTGAAGTGATATTAGTTAAGTGACATTATGATTTTGATAAAGTGACAATCAAGAACGTACAGTTCTGTTTTGTTAAAGAATAGATAATATAGTAAATACATGTATGAAAATAAAACTATGCAACAGTGAGGTATATATTCCAAAAATGTAACTCAAAAAAATTTAAACATACTGCGGTTGTTTCGCATTTTTGTATGTTTCTATGCAAAACTTGGTTTGAGAAATTGTACTACTTAATACTAATAATATTGTATTCTACCAAAAGAGAAGCTCAAAATAAAATAATACTACACATACTCTTGGTCACTGAGCCCAAATAATAAACTGTCAATGGATAACAAATTGCTTATCTACAAAAGTGTCCCAAAACCAGTAACAGCTTATGGACTACAATTCAAAATCAAACATCACAATACTCCAAAGAATGCATAACACCACACTAAGGACCACAAGCGGAGTATCCTGGATTACTATGAACTGTAAAATACAAAAGCCTACAAAAAAAGACTGTACAGGAAGAGATCCAGCAAAGTATACATATATGAATCGACTAGCAAGGCATCAAAAAAACTCGCCCAGAACCTAAGGACTTAAATATATGTGCCAAGTCTAAAGAGAAATTAGTGGTAGCCAGCGACTAACATTGGGCTCCACCAAACAATAGAATATAAGGAGATGCATTTAATGAAGTGCACACTTTACAACAATATAACAAACAAAAATATTGTAAAACCACATGTGTGGAAGCTTGAGATATTATTCTTGCAATAAAGTAATTCATAAAAAAAATTGTTTGTTGACCAAAATACAGTGCAAACTTGATATAACAACACAAAATGGACCAAACCCTTAAATGTGTTATATTGTGTTGCTGTCAAATCAAGAACATTTAAAAAAAGTACCAAAAATAAGGTGTACTGTGTGATAAGAATGCATGATTTCTGTTTAAAACAGTTTACACATGCCACTAATCCATAGTTGTCAAAATAAGAACAAATTACACAGAAAACTCTTTGTTATGATGCTGAGAGCGCATTTTTTATGGGCTATATCAATATATTACATGGAAAATGAATAAAATTGAGTGTATCATTTAAGATAGTTACATAGCATCCACCAACCAAAATGAGTAAGTGGATTTGATGTCATATCTGATCTACTTAGTTTTCGGTTAAATCCAATGATGTTATTTTGAGTTTACATAGATAAGTATCAGGTTTTAAATCAATCATTAATATTTAATTCAAGCACACAAAGAAATTTACAACTATTAGTTTAAAAGTCTGATATTTGATATCCTAATAAATTTATTCCAAGAACCATACCTCAAGCTATACTTATAGTATAGATCCTAGTGTAGCTACACTTGGGTTCACCACAGAGAGGTAAACTAACACAAAAAAAATAATTTGAAGTAGAAATTTAAATTGGCATATGGAACACACACAATTAATGAATTATTTCATGTGTCTGAATCGGGAAAGGAAACCATTTGTACGAAGACTTCGTGATCGCTTGCATGTCGGTTATGTAGTCATATTCATTTTATATGCTACCTATAGGAAACGCATCAATACTAGGGACCTTCTTTGTTTCATGAAGACTGTATTTATTAGGAACTAAATACTAGCAAAAATATCAATTAAGTAACTAAAGTGGCTGTAACATTTTGTCGTTTAGAAAATAGCGAGTTTCTTGCCGGAACAGATGGGGCAGCTTGAACAAAACAATGCTCCCTTTTATCAATATCACTGAAGGGTCGAACTAGATAATAAAGATAAAACCTACGACTTATTAGGTACTTACAGGAATAGATATTCCACTGCATTTGAACTAAAACGAGAAAATGGAGGTATGTGCAATGGCCCATTACAAATCTAGTTGTAGTAAGGTGGGATTTAGATGAATATGCGAGCGCGATGAGTAATTAGTTAAATTGATATGATTGTTACTTACAATTGATTGAATTGTTACTTACATTCAATTGGCGATAATTCACTAAAACTATACTGATTAACTGATATATGTCTCGAAGCTTCTTAGCCGTTCGATACCTCTAAACGAACACGAACATACGACCATGAAGTTAGCATACGACTCACTCACTCACGTCTCACGCACGATTCACAGAGAAATTAACCACTACAAAAAAAAGTACGTTTAGCACGATTGAGGATCAAAAAAAAAAGAATACTCTATTGTCCTCTATTGTTACCTGTGCATACTACCATAGACTACTTAAAGGCCCAAGCCACCTCTACACGTAAACGGATGCATCTGCGGATGCGTCCGCCTACATGCAGAGGAAGTGAAGTGATTTGTGCGTCCGTCGTCAGTGGCAACTATATGAGATACTAGCTGTGCCAGCGACTTCGTCCGCATGGAATAGTTATTGCCATAATAACGGTTCTAGTGAGTTATGTAATCTTAAAAGATAGACATATAATTTTGTTAGATCATTTCAAGAGGAATAATAAAATTATTTCATACGTATTTTTTTGATTTATTGAACCGTTTTCGCAGCACACGCAAAGGAAGCCCTCAAAAATGTACAATTTTCCCCGTTTTTTTTCACATTTTCCATTGTTTCTTCGCTCCTATTAGTTGCAGCGTGATGTTATATAGCCTAAAGCCTTCCTCGATACATGGTCTGTTCAACACAAAAGAATTTTTCAATTCGCACCAGTAGTTTCTGAGATTAGCGCGTTCAAACAAACCAACTATTTAGCTTTATAATATTAGTAGGTAGGTATATTACATAACTCACAGGCAAATCTCGGCTAAGCCCGTTCAGGGTAATGGCACTCTAAGCAGGTTTTTGTCTTTGAAGCTGTCATTTATGGGAGAAAATTTTATTTACATAATTTTTTTTATACAACTCCCTCTACGGTGTACAAAAGTATTTTTGGTTTGACATAGGACATACATGTACATATAATATCATTGTAATTAATTAAATGGAATTAGCACCATTGTATGGAATTGCTGGTCTAAACAGATAAACAGATAAACAATTTATTGGTAATCAAAAGCTTACACGTCTACTTGAGTATACTTAGTCTATGGCATTGATCTCCATTCTCCATCAGTACAAAGCTTTGACGTTCAATCCTGTGGACCAGAAAAAGCGCGTATACCCGAAAGGGACGACGACAAATGACGTAGAATCTCAGGGCTGCCAGAGTCATAAAAATTCCCCTACTTTTGTTCATACTTACACACATACACGTAGAAAAGTTGTACGTAATCATTATTATCACCTGAAAAAGGGACTCATATAAAAATGGCACACACAGTATGTCGATAAAATTTTAAGCAGGAATAAATTATACTAAGTAGGATTTGTAAACAAAATAACTATATGTATATTTATTTCAAGGAAAACTATTTACATTGAAAAAACAAAGAATAAAGTAATAACCAACTACTTAAATAATTTGTTAATATTTTTTCTGGTTTAAAGTAAGAATATTAAAAAAAACTACAACATATCTACAAATTTACAAAACGTCTTAACTAAAACTGTACATGAATATTACAAATAACAGAAATTTTCCTTTGGAATATCTAAATTCATGTACTTCATTTTTAACTTTTATTTTTGTATTTTTCTTAACAATTTTTTTTGTTATTTAAATTCAGATTACGTTGTTTTTCATTACAATTCAGAGTACTTTATTTATGGAACTCTGGAAAAAATATGTATATAGTGATTTTCCGCTGCGACTGCTCCATAACCGACTTCAAACAACAAACTTGATGGTTTTTTGGTGTGTTCCTCCATATACTACCGCCACACCTCTCCTCCTAACCAAAGTGGCCTCCGTGGCTCTTAAGATCTTACCAACACCGTACCTTGTGTCTTCAAGTTTTGTAGTTCTCCTTCGGCAAGATATTCTCGTCGACACGGGTTTCGCCTCTCCACGTGGCATCCTCAGGACGTGTTGAAAAATCGGAAATCCATCGGAAATCTATATAAATAAAAATAAATATATATGTGGTATATAATTAAAAAATCTAAATGTTTTTTTTGTCATTATTGTAGTGCTTCTTTGCAGAGTGATATGCCTATATTTTGCTATGCCTATTTCGACTCAAATCATCTTTATAAAAAAATATTTTGCCTTAATTTCTTGGGTAAATTGCCAAAACGAAACTGGTATCACCAAAAACCGTTTAACCCGATCAAATTCAAAATACTGCAAAATGACAACTATGTTTGACAAACGCTTTGCGAGTAAAACAGTTTACTATACTTTAAATTTAGCCGAGTAATCTCATAAAAACAATTCATGTTTTTAGTCTTATTTTACTATTTATAATCCATATAAATAGCGTTTCAATAAAGCAGGGCTCTCATTGCTCCTAAATTAGTCATAATCAAGTCACATTGTCGTAAAAGTATCGTACTTACGTATGAAAGGATATATTTTCATCTTTCCGTTCACTACGGCTCTTACAGCCTTTTACATAGCAAATCACCATGTTCTATGAAATTTTCTTCAATAATTCACTATGTAAATCAAGTTTTTTCACACTTAGCACTCGTAATCACCATATAAAAGCAAAAATATTTTTCACGCAACTGCCATGTTGGGCGCTACCGAGTAATGACCAACGAAACAAAAAGTGAAATTTAGACAAAGACAAAATCCGATTCCTGTCTCTTTCGCTCTTAGGTTTTCTTGATATAGTTGTCCCACTCGCTCATTACTTGTCAACTCCGTCTGATTGATGCTCGAGGGTACAAAGTAATGGAGGTCAGTGGTCTATGGTATTAGGTAGTAAGTAGATATGCTTTGTTCCTTGGGAATAATAATTCACCCGAACGGCGAACACTAACTACCTACTTACTGATCTCCATAATAATAGGCAAATAATACTATTACCCTTTTTACCTATTGTTACTTATTCCATATCTGTGTTCCATGTCACTGACTAAGAGAAAAGTGGCACCCAGTAACAAAACTATGAAGAAAAAGAAGATATTTCAATGTTTAATGTGTGACTATCAAAGCACTCGTTCATTTAATTTTGCACAACATATCCGGGTACACACAGGCGAAAAGCCATATGTTTGTGATATGTGTAACTATGAAAGCTCTGATAAACGAAATTTGAAGAGGCACATACTAAAACACACAAGTGAAAAATTATTTAAATGTGATAAATGTGACTATGCCAGCAGAGGAAGTAGTAATTTAAAAATACATAAATCAAAACACACGGAGGAAAAACCATTCAAATGTGATATGTGTGACTATGCCAGCAGAAGAAGTAGTTATTTAAAAATACATAAATCAAAACACACAGGTAAAAAACCATTCAAATGTGATATCTGTGATTATGCAAGCGCTGATCGAACATGTTTGATGAGCCACATGCGGACACATACAGTTGTAAAACCATTTAAATGTGATGTATGTGACTATGAATGTAAGCATAGTAGTAATTTACAGAGACACAAACTAACACACACTGGTGAAAGACCATTTAAATGTGATGTATGTGACTATGAATGTAAGAAAAGTAGTAATTTAAAGACCCACAAACTAACACACACAGGTGAAAAACTGTTTAAATGTGATGTATGTGACTATGCATGTAAGCATAGTAGTAGTTTAAAGACCCACAAACTAACACACACAGGTGAAAGACCATTTAAATGTGATGTATGTGACTATGAATGTAAGCATAGTAGTAGTTTAAAGACACACAAACTAACACACACAGGTGAAAGACCATTTAAATGTGATTTATGTGACTATGAATGTAAGCAAAGTGGTACTTTAAAGACCCACAAACTAACACACACAGGTGAAAGACCATTTAAATGTGATTTATGTGACTATGAATGTAAGCAAAGTGGTAGTTTACAGAGACACAAACTAACACACACTGGTGAAAGACCATTTAAATGTGATGTATGTGACTATGAATGTAGGAAAAGTAGTAATTTAAAGACCCACAAACTAACACACACAGGTGAAAAACTGTTTAAATGTGATGTATGTGACTATGCATGTAATCATAGTAGTAGTTTAAAGACCCACAAACTAACACACACAGGTGAAAGACCATTTAAATGTGATGTATGTGACTATGAATGTAAGCGTAGTAGTCATTTACAGAGACACAAATTAACACACACAGGTGAAAGACCATTTAAATGTGATTTATGTGACTATGAATGTAAGCAAAGTGGTACATTAAAGACCCACAAACTAACACACACAGGTGAAAGACCATTTAAATGTGATGTATGTGACTATGAATGTAAGCATGGTAGTAATTTACAGAGACACAAATTAACACACACAGGTGAAAGACCATTTAAATGTGATTTATGTGACTATGAATGTACACATAGTAGTAGTTTAAAGACCCACAAACTAACACACACAGGTGAAAGACCATTTAAATGTGATTTATGTGACTATGAATGTAAGCATAGTAGTAGTTTAAAGACACACAAACTAACACACACAGGTGAAAGACCATTTAAATGTGATTTATGTGACTATGAATGTAAGCAAAGTAGTAATTTACAGAGACACAAATTAACACACACAGGTGAAAGACCATTTAAATGTGATGTATGTGACTATGAATGTAAGCATAGTAGTAATTTACAGAGACACAAATTAACACACACAGGTGAAAGACCATTTAAATGTGATGTATGTGACTATGAATGTAAGTATAGTAGTAATTTACAGAGACACAAATTAACACACACAGGTGAAAGACCATTTAAATGTGATTTATGTGACTATGCAAGTACTCGACATGAACATCTAAAACGACACAAACTAGCACACAAATGAAAAACCATTCAAATATAATATGTGTAAACACACTATGTAATTAATGAATATATTAGTATAGTTCTCTCCACATCATTAAATTAATAAAGAACAATTCTTATTTTATTATCTTAGAAATAAGGCTCTTTTATCCCTAGTTTACGTTATGTAGGTTATATTGTGTTGTTGGCCATGTTGTCCTATAATTTGATTTGTGTTTTTATTATAACTTGCTATTGTGTGTTTGTGTAACTTTTAAGTTAAATAAATAAATGACTTGCCTTTTCTCATGTCTTGTGTGAAATAATTATGTTCTGTACACAAATTATTAACTTTGATATTGTACAAAATAAGTCTCATAAATGTATTTATGCCTCGTCAAGCGACAATAACCTGAGGTATAACATAAATGTAAATACTTACCTGACATCTGTATCACATCATTTAAGTTTAAAGAAAAACAAAACAATTTTAAGTACATTATTATTATGAAGTAATATTATGTAATAGTATTCAAGTATATAATTATTACGAAGAGTTATTATAATCTTAATAATGTCAAGTTTATTATTAAACTGATGTCATCTTTTTATCTACTTGTGAAAACTCAACCTAAAGCTTTGGTCTGGTGATCATGACGCACAACGCTGCGACTAAATAGACTACTTATATATAAGTATAGGTATACATTTTTTTAATTTGAACATGATAATAATATTTTTATAATAAAAACTGATTATTGTATACTAAGCAGTTTGATTTATAAGTTCAACCAACGCCTTTCTTCCATGTAGTTATTACTAGGTATTTCACAAATTAGGTATTCGTAGGTACTATAGTAACAAGTAAATAACAGACTTAGGTGGTAACCATGTGTAACTGACTACCTATACCAAGTTATGTCCTTCTCTGAGTGATCTGTGATGGAACTTAGGCTACAACTTGGCTCATTATAAAATTATGTAGGTAGGTACTTACACTCAATGGTACAAACATTGTACATCATATAAGAACGTATTATTGAATATGTTAAATGACATGTCGATTCCGAGGCTTTTCTAGTATTGTTTTTGGATGAAATGTTAAACTAACAGTATACAAAAAATAGGTTCTTTGTTGAGACAGGAAAGCAGCACCAAAAGAAACAACACAATTTAGCTTTTACATAATTATATGATATAAAAAATATAGTTAACGATACATTTGAATAGTACAAAAACGCATGTAAAGGAGCTAAAGCTTTACTTATTATCCTTAATTTGGGCAGAAAAATGAAAATCAGCTGAATCTTACCAAAATTGAGATCTTAGTGGGCAAAAAAGGGACATTTTTGTATGGTACTCAAGGCTTAACATTAAAATAATACAAAAAAGTTCCTTCAATCTTTGATACTAATACATGATGTAATTGAACAATATACTTATATTATTAAATTTATGGCTAACTAGCAGCGCCTTGCAATGATACTCGACCCAATCGGGGATTACTTTAACAGTAACTTGTGTGATAAGTCTAATTTCTCTACACCAAATTCCATCCAAATTGGTTTATCTGTTTGAGTGGGGAAAAGTAACAAATACACAAACTTTTGCCTGTATAAGGTTATGGAATGGGCTTTTAACCAATAACTACATGATGATATAAAATTACTAGAGATAACATTCAATTACATGTCAATTTAAATAATATAAAATTTCTAGATTTATCTTTATGTTCCTGTTTACATGCTTTTCTCATTACAATTTCAAATTATAAACGTAATTGACGTGTAAGCTTTTGATTACCAATAAATTGTTTATCTGTTTTACTATCTCGTGATGAGACTCCCTTGCAGATTTGATTGATTAGAGATGTTTTCTTGATAAAGTAAATTGTGGTTGGTGTGTGGGTAGTATCAAACTTGTCAATTATATTTAGTTTTTAAATATATTATTACTTATGGGTTTGGTGATCTAAGGCAGGCCATTAAACATTGTACTTAAATTCTTATAAGGCATATTTACTTTTACTTAATAATACCGGCAACTATATACTTCTGGAATTAGTGTTGCCATGGATAAACATATTCTAAAACTTTGAAATATAAGCTTTTTCGATCCTTATGTCATCAACAGGGCAGTCATTTTTGTCACACTCCACCAAGCCAATTCTCTTCACCACCTGCATACCAGACTGTACTCTGCCAAATATGGTATGTTTACCATCTAGCCACTGTGTGGGTGCCATGGTGATAAAAAACTGTGAGCCGTTAGTGTCTGGTCCAGCATTGGCCATGGATAAAATACCAGCTCCTGTGTGCTTCAGATCTGCCGATATCTCATCATCAAAAGTGGAACCATATATTGACTGGCCTCCTTTCCCTGTGCCTGTGGGGTCCCCACCTTGTATCATAAAGTCTCTCATGACACGGTGAAACTTTGTGTTATTGTAATAACCTCTTCGGATTAACTCCATGAAGTTTCTGCATGTAATTGGTGCATGTTTCCAGTACATTTCAACAGTGATAGGGCCCATTCTGTAAAAAATATGATCGTTTATTTTTTGGAATACATAACCATTTGCATAATTTTATAAATTACTAATTTGTACCTGTGGTTCTCTAGCATTAAAAAGATTTATTGTTTCATACAAACTCGCAAAGCCTATTTCACCCACTTAGTAGTAGAATTTTAAAAATCCTTCCTTTGTGGATTCCAACATCATAGTAACTGTCTGCATGCCAAAGTAAAGGCTGATTAGTCTAGTTTGTGCTGTGTGTTGGTAGATCAGTCAGTTAACCACTCAGTCTGTACACCATCATTTTTAATTTAAGTACATTTTAGTCAAACATAGATGTCATTGGCACAGAACCTGCTACTGCTAATCAAGTATAAAGACTTCGGCATTCAAAAGGTTAAAATGATGGTATTTAAACACCACTGCCCCCTTAGACAAGAGGTGTATTTTAGTGAGCATACTGATGCTCGCTTATAGAATAGAAATACCAATGTATGGGAATGACGTAGCATGTCAATCCCATACATTGGTCTTTCTATTATATCAGTGAGTGTCAGTACGCTCACTAAAATACACCTCTTGTCTAAGGGGGCCGTTCAGTCTAATACACTGTAAGGGCAAATAAATTACAAGTGCAGCTCATCATATAATAATATAATTCAGTCAGAGTGGGTGTATGTAATGATTTATAGTGTATCTTTGTATGTATACAAAGTGACAAAAACAAAATGTGGATGTATACAAAGCCAAATGATTTCAATACTTTAGATGGTTTGTAGGTGAATCAATTTATATGAATTATACATGTATACAAGGTTTATATAATTTACACTATATGTGCCTAGTGTATGTCGTCACTAGATTTCAATTAAAAATGTTTGTAACCTTGTACAAAATTGTTGGACATAACCTCAAATAATCAATAAACCATAAGTTTTTCTCAGTTACACAGAAACTGTTTGAATAAAATAAAATGTCCACATAGGTCCTATGCCATGGCATGTACAAGACCATATCCTAAACATGCCAAGGTATATGAGGGAAACATTTATGTGTAATTGGGAAAAAGTTTTTTTTATTAATTATTTGTTTAAAACTTGTAAATAGGTAACGTTACTTTAAAATTACTTATGTGTATATTACCAACTCATAACTTCCAATGAAAAATGCACTAGATATGAACATCAGTGGTTGTTGGATGGTTCACAACAGAGCAACAGGTCATAGTTATCAAGGTGCCGACCTCGAATAGGACTAATCAGTACCTACTTCGATAATATACGAGTGAAAACGCGGGCATCCACTAGTTGTATACCAAACCGTTGACTAGAATGTAGTAATAATTCTACGATTACTCACGTTGTTTCGAGGACTGCGACAGGTGGCTGCCACGATCTATCTGGAATACCAGCGTTCCCGTAGCCGAGCATAATGCCGAATAATAATTAAGTACAATTAATTGTGCTGTATATAGAGCGAGATATACCTACTAGCATGTATACAAGGATTAACAGTAGGTACTAGGTATATTCTTTGGATAATTATTGAACGGAGGATATGTAGTTACTAAACTTCTAAAAGTAGCGACGCTCGAGTAGTAAATAATATTTTTATATAGTATACCTCTACGTATACTGTGGCGTCTTGTTGATACAGTGTTGCCAATGAAAATTTTTAGGCGGCCGTGTATATTAGGTAAAAAAGCCGTGTTTATATGGAAAAAGAACATCGGTGGGCCGTGTCATTGCTTAAAAAAATAACGATTAATTAATGATAATTTAACGTTTTTAACATTAAAAACCTTAAAAAAGTCTCTCATTCGTCACTACTTTCACAGTCCATTTTGTGATAAAAACTGTTAAATGACACACTCAATACTCAAAGAATAAATGAATACAAAAATTAGGGCAATAGATTCCGTGTTTAAATGTATTATTTCGCTAGCTCTAGGAGTAATACCTAGTGTTCTGTGAGCTAGCTAACTAATCATTTGTATCACGTTGATAACGCACAATAAATAATTAAGTTTAATCTATTTAGTCTAGCGTTGCCAGATGTTTTTGACGAGCGATCGTACGCTGGTATGGAAAAAAATCGTATTTCATAGTATTCTTAGGGAGAGGTGAATAAAAAATCGTACATATGTTTAGGTAAGTAAGTTTATTAATAAAATTAGCTACGTCTTATACAATGGTCATCAAATTGAGCGTTTCAGATGCTGGTTCATAATTTTCACAGCACCCGAAACGCTTAACACGCTGTTTTGATAGTAATAGACCATTTAAAGTTTCGGTATTGAGTTTGTTGCGGCTCTTTGTTTTTATTAAATTGACTGAGCTAAAATAGCGCTCACAATCCGCATTCGACAATCATAAACAAGCAAACGTTCTAAATTGCATATACCGTAAAATATCCCTGTCTTCAAACTAGCACAGGATTCAGATATCGGTTGGATAATAACTGAACTGTTGAATGAACCGCCGCGATAATAAAAGGGTAATCCTCGACTACTAATGGGAGTACTCGGTGAATAGTGATGGGCCAATAACATTTGTTTGGTGGCTTTTGGTTTTTTGATTGATTGATCATGCATGACTGACGTGGTGTTTATGATATTGGTAGGTAATAACGATTATAAGACATTGATAGCTGACTTTTCTAGGACCACCGTTCGAAAATATGGGCATAGAATCGGTCATACAAAATCTTTAAAAAGTCGTACAAATCGTGTACGATTTCGATGATTCGATCGTACATTAGTAAAACGGGCAAAAAATCGTATGAATACGATTTAAATCGTACATCTGGCAACGCTGGACTGAATAAAAAAATCGTAGATATGTTTAGGTAAGAAAGTTTATTATTAAAATTAGCTACGTCTTATACAATGGTCATCAAATTGAGCGTTTCAGGTTCTGGTTCATAATTTTCACAGCACCCGAAACGCTTAACACGCTGTTTAGATAGTAATAGACCATTTAAAGTTTCGCTATTGAGTTTATTGCGGCTCTTTGTTTTTAGAGCTAAAATAGCGCTCACAATCCGCATTCGACAATCATAAACAAGCAAACGTTCTAAATTGCATATACCGTAAAATATCCATGTCTTCAAACTAGCACAGGATTCAGATATCGGTTGGATAATAACTGAACTGTTAAATGAACCGCCGCGATAATAAAAGGGTAATCCTCGACTACTAATGGGAGTACTCGGTGAATAGTGATGGGCCAATAACTTTTGTTTGGTGGCTTTTGGTTTTTTGATTGATTGATCATGCATGACTGACGTGGTGTTTATGATATTGGTAGGTAATAACAATTATAAGCCATTGATAGCTGACTTTTCTAGGACCACCGTTCGAAAATATGGGCATAGAATCGGTCATACAAAATCTTTAAAAAGTCGTACAAATCGTGTACGATTTCGATGATTCGATCGTACATTAGTAAAACGGGCATTAAAATTTAAATCGTATGAATACTATTTAAATCGTACATCTGGCAACGCTGGGTGGCATGGCAGGGCAATCAATGGCGATGCGATACTTGATACTTGAGTCTCGCCGCTCAAGTGTGACTATTTTTAAGATCATTTAATTTTATCTCCAAATATAAAAAACAACAAAAGCATAGACATATCTGAGATAGACACTCGGAGGATATACATATAATATAGAATACTTAGACGAAGAAAAGAATAGACGGCGGGTAGCTCCATTTCATTTCAACAAGAAAGAGATATAGTATTGAGTTATTATAAGTAACAGAAAAGGACAAAGCTATACTATTTCCGTCTCTCAGAGCGTGCCAGCTTTTTCAAGGCCAGCGACATAAGTAGCTCAACAAACTTTGACAGTTATTTCGTCTATGTAAAATTGTGAAGTTTATTTTGGCATTTCTGCATCATTTTTAAATATATTTGCTTGCATTGATTGTTTTAAAGCAGAGATAAACCTATAAAACAATAGTTTAGAATTTAGAGTTTAGAGTTCAAGCAAGATAACTCAGCGCGCGGATAAAATTGGAACTAAAATGTTCTGATTGCAATTTGATCAGAGGCCAATTCTAAGCATAAGTGCTGCTGCCAGTTGCGCGCAGAGTTATGTTGTACGGACTCTAGTTTTTTGTCTCATGTGTGGCCACGCTACCCGATCCTCTATAGCTTTTTCTTACTCTAAGATAGAATATGTTTGCCATAGACATTGACATTGCCGATCTCAGATGTCGACAGACAGACATTTTTATTTTATAAAAAAAAAAGTGGAAATCTTTTGTTCTATCAGTTTTTAATAATATTAAGTTTAGTTTTATGTTATGTAAAATCTCATAAAACATTAATTTAGATGAGATAAATCTAGATTATATTTAACAAAAAAAGCGAAGCATTTGAAAGAAAAACAAACGGGACTGATAAAAACCCTCATTTTTTTTTATTGACTGATTATATTGTATCTATGACCGGATATAGATTACTAAAAAAGTATTGACGCCATGCGTAGAGAGAGTACATACTCTCTATACATACTCTCTCTACGACGCCATGCCTTCGAGCATCAATCAGATTGATTCACAGAGTACTTTTTATATACGGAAATGGATTGATTGATTCAGGCGTAGAGAGAGTATGTATAGAGATCTTCCATGCCGTATACTGGAAGCAGTGTTGCCAATGAAAATTTTTAGGCGGCCGTGTATATTAGGTAAAAAAGCCGTGTTTATATGGAAAAAGATCATCGGTGGGCCGTGTCATTGCTTAAAAAAATAACGATTAATTAATGATAATTAAACGTTTTTAACATTAAAAACCTTAAAAAAGTATCTCATTCGTCACTACTTTCACAGTCCATTTTGTGATAAAAACTGTTAAATAACACACTCAATACTCAAAGAATAAATGAATACATAAATTAGGGCAATAGATTCCGTGTTTAAAATTATTATTCCGCGACTAAACTAAATTATGAGTTATGATAGCTAGCTCTAGGAGTAATAGTGTTCTGTGAGCTAGCTAACTAATCATTTGTATCACTCATCCACGAAAAGAAAAAAGGGATGCACTATTTGATATATGATAATAATTGGGAAATCCCCGTCTATAGCTGCACGCCATAGACATTACATTTTACTTATAGAGTAGAAAGAGTAACAAAGTCCATACAGACATAGACAACTTTGCAATGTTGGCATTCGGTATATTTCTTTGGTATATTTGGATTAGTAATCGAATACAGTAAGCTACTCCGATGTTTAAAAATCGACAATCCTAAAGTGCTGTTCCTCTCGATCTCCTGTCAAATAATATTTGGTTAAGTGAGAAGTATAAAAAAAAATGACATTGATAAACGAGTGGTTTTGACATCTTATTTGTAATTTCGCGAGTCGGAGTTTATCAATTACCGTAGAATTTGCGAATAGCCGTAGAATCTGCTACGGCTTTAGGGTTGCAGCCGTAGGCCGTGCATTTTGTGATATTTTGGCCTGAAAGCCGTAGAACACGGTAATTGCCGTAGCATTGGCAACACTGACTGGAAGAAGACAGCAAATATATACCAAAAATTTTAGGGTTGCCCCCTATATGGAATATGTTCCCCGAAATGCAAAAAAAATCTTTCATTGACAAAATAAATATTTTCAGATTTAATAATAATTTTACGATTCAAACTTAAAATTTACTCAAATATTGGTGTATCACTATGTTTTTATTAATACAATTTTATACAATACGGTAAAAACGGGCAAACTAACTAAAGTATTGCACAATTTACATTAAAATAAATTAATAAAATTAAGGCATGTTAGAAAGGAAATTTAAAGGCATATATTATACAAATATGTGAATCTCAAGCGCCATGAAATTTACAGACAACAGAAATTATATTAAAAATATAAATATTATGTTAGAATGTCACCACAACATTGTAATTGCATTATCAACTTATTTCTTAACTACATTAATTATAAAATATAATTATAGAGTAGACGTAGACGTAGCTAATTTTAATAATAAACTTTCTTACCTAAACATATCTACGATTTTTTTATTCACCTCTCCCTAAGAATACAAATACGATTTTTTCCATACCAGCGTACGATCGCTCGTCAAAAACATCTGGCAACACTGCTGCCGCCATTCTTTTCTTTTCTTTCTGTCTGTGATCGTGAAACTGTTAACATGTGAATAAATTCGTGTGGATTAAAATAATTGATGTTACATTGATAATGGACTTAAAATTAATGTTGAGATTATATGTTTTTTGTTTGTAATGTAAATAGGTAAATGTAATATTTTCATAAGTGCTTTTGCTGGCTATATCAGCAACATATTGTATATCATCGTCGCAGCCGCCATATTTGTCACGTTTTCCAAGACTTATTTTCGTTGTGTACTTGAAAATGTTATTAAAATGAATGACTTAAAGAATAATTACAAGCGTCAGAGGCCTAGCCTGCTGCGATCCATCTCCGCCGATGCCCCCAGGAGAAACGTAAGTAACAACCACGATACAGTTTCCCGCTCTTCCGTATCCATGATGGTGTCTTTGACAACGGCCCCACGGAGAGTTATATTTTAGTATTTTGAACTCCGCTTATGATCTAACATGTATGCTTCATTGTGTAAAGTTGCACGACGCGTAAATACGGTTGGCAACAGATCTGCGAATTCCCTCTTATCTATTCTCATATCGCTATATCTATAACATAACCTAAAAATCCATACGTCGCTGAAGTTCTAGATTGAGCTATCACTTTATAGTGATGTGCAGTTGAAATACAATCAATATGCGGAGTTAATCGCGATTACCGGGTCGGATGACACGTTAAGGGTAGTTTTTCAGAGACAACATGCTCGATGTCAATGGATATAATTCTGTAAGCATCTTACATGACGGCAAGATTTTTTTTTATATACAGTTTAGCTATGTCCTTGTGCATTTCCCTATTTTTGAGTAACCCAGCTCAGGCTCCCAATAGCAGGTCCATTGCTTCAGCTTGATTGTCGTAATTTTTGGTACTGACTCGGATTCTGCAATTTTTAAAGTAGGTATGTAAGTCCACCATAGCCCTTTTGACTTTTTGCACAGTCTTTTGTCATGGTAGACAATACAGGTAGTTTATGTCAGATTTGTTCTTTTACTATATAGCTCTGCTGTGAGTACAGTACCTCAAGCACGAACTTTCAGCGCTTTCGTATCGTTATCGTATCGAGGACTCGATACGATTTTATTATTTTAATAGTGAAAAAATATTAAAAATATTTATTTTTTGTAAACAGTGAAAAATAAAACAAAGAAAAATGTGAGAATAAACATTGTTTACCTCGAATCTCGTCATGTTGAAATATAGTGGTTATTTGCATATTTTAGGTTTGCGTTGACTGTATTAATATCCGAAAGTAACTAAACTACTTATTTATTTTTAAAAACGAGCGTAAAAAGTAATTTTATACAACTCGAAACTTTTCTCACCGACAAATGTAAGTGAAAAAAGATTCGTCACCTCTCGATACCCAGTCTTCGAAATTGACGAAACGATACGTCAAATCACCGTTCGTGCTCGCAATTTTGTTTATAAGTATTACGTTTCACGTACTTCTCGATACGCTTGCGATACGAATGTATGTGTCATTTTGTTTGTGCTTCGAAATTTAGTGCCTTTTACGTACGATAGGGGCGCTGATCGTTTTTCATACATTTGTTTCTCGATGACGATACGAATACTTTTTCGCAAGGAGTTCGTGCTTGAGGTACTGGGCCATGCTATCATCACAGTGGCATAATTTGGGCTTTAGGCCCCAACAATTTCTTATCACTCTGGTAAACTTTGCACTATTTTGGCTGCTCCTTCTTCTGAGCTGATTCACTATGAGAGGTCAATTTTTAAAAATGTGGAATTATTCTTTCATTTCATTACATTTTTTTATGTTATCTGTCTCCCACCACATGCTACCCTGTAGTTTATTACACTCTCATTTCCTTTGCCCCTGAGGTTAAGACACTTTTCAAGTTGATTACCTCTTGATGCATTGAGGTACTGAATAATAACAGCTAATCTTAACACCAGACATAAATAATATAACTGGCTCATGGATCTCATATTCTCAACATATTATTTTTCGTAATAATATTTACCAGGCACAGATTGCTTATTAAAAAAAGAAACTGGTTTGCTCCCACAGCATGTCAGTTTCAATCCAATTCCTTATTAGCATAAATGTATTTTCATTTACCCTGTTAAGAGGGGAATTAGGATGTAGCTAAAATTAAAACTTAATATATTACAATCTTTGACTTAGTATTAAGATATATACAAAATATAAATAGAAAATGCTGTAATACTATTTTCTTGTTCTAGCCACTTGTCCGTGCATTAACAGATGTGGGTTCCAAATTGAAATCATGGTGGCAATCTGAGATAGGTGCAAACTCCAGTGACTCCTCTGATGAGGAAGTCCCTGGGCCTCCGCCACAGAAGAGATATCGCAAATGTTTAAGCATCAGTGGTGATCAAATGGTGAGTATTTTCTATAATATAGTGTTTTACCGCTGTGACAGCAGAGCAGTGCAAAAACACAATATAATAATATAATAATAATATATATTTATATATTTATTGTGTTTTTGAGTGAATATAATAATATATAATATATATATAATAACTATACAGTATATAATTATTCACTCTTATTCGATAAAAAAATGAAGGTGAAATGCATCAACTATTTGGTTTAGTGTTAAATCCTGGTAGAAGTATGAATTGAAGGAACTTTTAAAAACTAATTCCTTCAATATTGTATAATTAAAACTTTTTTTTTTTTTGTATGTTTATACTTTTTTATTTCATAAGCTAGGAATATAGTCCTTGTTATATATTATATGTTGTATATAATACCATAAAATTAATACCTTTCATTCACGGTTTCTGTATTCTCAGCATATACATATACAGAACATATAGACTTTGTATTATAACTTTTATTGTACTAATACTGTTGTCTACCTGCACTAGGTACTCTTGTATCACTGAAGCAAATTTCATGAGTATTTATAATAGTAAAAACAATGTTTTTTTAGGCAAATAATGACATAAGCAACATAGCAACATTGCAAAGTCGACAGACAGAGAGTCAAATGGAGCAGTCTGAAGATGAGTTAAATGTAACAAGACATTTTGAAGATGAAGTGGGGAGCCGAACCAGTACTAGAAACACTGAAATACCTAATACACAGCTATCCACTTCAGGGTGTACAAGGAAAAGAGGATATTCTGAGATTGCTACTAAATATCAAAGAAGCAATCACAATCGGTCTGGGTTTTGCTTCAATCCTCCAGTTGCCAAAGAACCAAGCGCCCAAACTAGCAATGAGGCATATAAACACTCAAGTACAGCATGTTCTCTTTTAGCCAAGAAAAAGAGTATGCTTGATGTATGTGTTCTGGCCAATAATGATATCACATACTGCCGTAAGTTTCAACACTGCTACCTTTTTAGTTTTTACTATTTCAAAGTGGTAATTTGCTATGACTATACTATATTTTGTGTTTACAGGGTCCCCACCGAAGCAGTCAGTTGTCTCTAGAAAAAATAGTGTCGTTTTTCTCAATGATGTAACGTTGATTGAAAATCAAATGCCCAGTGTCACTGGTAAGTATCTGTTCAGAATATGTAATCTATAAATCCATTTCTATCTAAATGCAAAATGCTTCACACTACTACTAGTACATGACTCTAGTTTTTCGACCTGAGATAGTAATCTGATGTCACTAAGCTACCTAGCTAGTGTTTCTGGCTTCAAATCTTGCTTTACATCTGGGCTAGCTTACAGGCCAGGACGTTTCAGAGTTCTAAGCTAGTAGTGTTCATTTTACTAGCCTAGCTTGGTGCTTGCAGAAGATTCTTGTGTTTATGTTAACAACTCGCCGTTCTAATGATCTAGATCCGCGGGCGCAATATATAATGTTGTTGTGGTCGTGCACACTGACAGTGGACCACGGAACCCTAAAACATATGTCATAGGTCTGCACAAGATCGACTTAGATGGCACATACAAAAGGGAGGCCTATACCCAGCAGTGGGATCCCATGGGCTGTGGATGATGATGATGTCATAGGAGTGTGTTGTTTTAACAGGCATTTAAGTGGTATTTTTAAACCTGTACTGTGTTTTTCTGTTGTTCGTGATAGTACGCCGATGGTTATACCTAATAATGCATAACGTAGAAAGACAAAGAAGCTCTTAAAAAGTTTCCACATCAGAGTTCACATAAAAACAGTTTACTTAGGGGCAGTTATGACCATTTCTCGGCGAGTGCAACTATAGGGCTCATCTAATTATGCAAATGTGTTTTATAGGGTGCTCGTTGGGGCAGAGGAAGCAAAGCAGGGGCAGTTTATTTCCGACACAAAGTGGTGCTGGTACCAATAGGAGGGAGGACAAGCAGCCGAGTGGCACTGGTGAGTTTCTGTTCAATATATTGCACATGCTCAACATTAAGCGCAACAAATATTATGTATACTACTAGCTACCCTGCCCGGCTTTGCACGGTCACATATGCACAATATATATTTAAAAAACATTAAACACATGTTACATGTTAAAAAAAGAACAAGCCGCGTTGCGTAGTTTTGGGGATCTCTAAGTATGTATGTATGTAGGGGCCGCCCGTAAACCGCCCCGGCTGCGTCGTTACCGCTGCAAACTAAATCTGTAACATCTTAATTAAACAAAATATTCGTCTAAATAATATACTGTAAAGGGCCGTATATATATTTATATTCAATCAACAATGTATTTGGTATTGAGTTGCATGAGGAATAATACTGTATTTGTTGGTTAAATTGGCGTCGTTAATAAGCAATTATTTCTCGTAAAAAGTATGTATAACAAAAATTGTTTTCATCCCACCATCTCGGAAAGAGTATTTTTGTTCTTCAATATCTGAGTGCAAAAGCCGTTTTTATTCTCTAGAGGACATGGAAGTAATATATAGGGAAATATTACTGCTGATCCAATATGAGCAGAGCGAAGCGAAGTATGACAGGCAGTTGTCTTTTTTCTAACTAGGGTGACAATAAATTATATAATTAGGATATACCAATTCATCTTCTTACCAAATCTGGAGCAGTCTCTTTTGGGGTCCTATTTTACCTGCAGCTTGCCAGTCATGATGATCCCTAGCTCTATTGACGCGTTAAGTAACAAACACCCACAAACTTACAAATTAGTCATAGTCATAGTCATATCGTTTATTAAAATGCACTTTAGTTTGTAACTTATAATAGTATCGATTCGGTCAATTGACTGGGAGGCAATGTAATCAAAATCATAAACATTTTGCAGTAATTACAATATTTATTTACAAGTTCACATTTGAATTGCATATAGGTAGTTGCCTATATCCTATATTTTTTTTACACTATCATTTTCCTTGTGTTTTATATTCTAACTGAAACGAGTGAATGCTTAAACTATGTACAACAATATAATCCTTTTCCTTGTGTTTTGATGTACTAACCTAAACGAGAGATGGTTTAAACTATGTACAACAATTTGGAGTATAAAAAGATGTTGGATCAAAATGTAGACTGCAAACTTTGGAGAATTTTGTAACAGGTCGTGTTATATTTAAGTTCTTTTGCCATTTTGTTTTGATGTTTTCATTTTTAGGAAAACTGACATAATATCATATTGCACAAATTATTTCAAGCCCGAGAAAATATGGTCACCTTAGTCCCAATAATGTAATCTTACTTAAACTTTAGCATACCTGTAGAAAGATATATTGCAACCACTATAAGATTCACTTCTGCATCCCGGTACACTACAAGTTCTTACCATTTTGTTATTTTTACTATAAAATACATTTAAATTATTTTTACAAATTACAAATGAAATTATTTTTTTCTCGCCATCTTTTGTCATATAATGTCATCATAATTTAATGTTGCTTGTGTGAAAAATAATATAATATTAATTTGCTACTTATTTTATTTTGTGTTAATTTCACAAATTAATTCAGATTTCTTTGTGTCGAGTAAAATTTATAATAAATAAAATTAAATAATATTATTTATTGCTAAATATTTCAAAACTTAAGTTGGCAGTGACATTTATCACACATTATTTTTTAAACTGGCAAGCTGTTGAAGCAAGACAACAGCCTGCTCTATATGCCTTTCATTTTTGACCGATCTCACCCCCGATTTACCATTTATAGAAAATAAACTTTAGGTGTAGGAACATAAGGTTTCTATTCGTATAAAATCTATTTCACAAAACAAAAGAGAGAACAATCCAGAGGGAAAGAGAGGGATGATATAAAAAATCCTTGCTAGAGGATAAAGTAAATTGAATTTAGAACATCGTGAGTTACAAGTTTTTGAAATAAAAAAAATTATTAAACCTATTTACTGCTACCTCTATGGTGCCGAATATATCATACAACTTTTTTTAAATTTGTTAAAAACTCAGACTCGGAACCTTCTTGGTGTTCTTTTTTTCAATTTGCTTTGTACGCGGTTCTTTACGCGGCATATTTTCACGTCATTGTTAAACCTTATATTAAAAACAAGAAACTTGAAAACCAGTGAATAAACTAAAATGAGCGACGAGGAAGTTTGTTTGACGCCAACAGAATTGACTGAAACTGTTAATAATGCGCAAATGAGCTTTCTCCCTCAACAATCACTGGCCTGTTGGCAAAGACTGGCCTGTTAGCTTAGTTGGTAGTGGCTCTGCGTTCTAATCTAGAGGTCGCGGGTTCGATTCCCGCATGACACAAGTATTTATGTACTTTAAAAAATTATAATTACTTGTGTTGAGTCTGGTCGTTTGTATGTATAATAAGTATGTATTTACAAAAGAAAAGTATATATAAGTATTATATCCGTTATCTAGTCCCCACGACACAAGCGTTTGCTTAGTGTGGGACTAGATGGCGCTGTGTGCGATGTCCCGGAATATTTATTATTATTATTAATCACGCGTTTTGCATTTAGTCATTTCCTCGCTGAGGTGGAATGAAAAGTTACGTGTTGCACTCGAGTGCAAAGATTTTTCACCTCGTGCTCTTTTGATTCCCTCGCTAACGCTCAGGATTCTAAATCTAATAATTTTAGTATTCTTCGCTTGCTCGGTCATCAAAATTGAGCACGCGGTTAAAAAGCAACTTTGCACTCTTGTATAACAAATAACTATTATTATGGGTTATCCCTAAGAGATAAAATATGTATACCGTCACGGAGTTTTTTGTAGACAATTTTTGGATATACATATAATACTTAGTAGATACATTATTTTGATCTATCTCGTAGAGTTCACCTAGAGTGAAACAGCATCAAAATCTGTTGTGTTGTTTTAAAGTACTAAGCAACTATATATATGCTTTAAATTATATTCTACAGTGAACTTAAAATCACTACATAGTTTATAACCGCGTCTATCTCTATGTAATATGTATGTGTGTAGTTTTAAAGATCTAAGCATATGTATATATTTATATGCTTAAAAGATCTTAGCAAGTTTACTGTACAATATAATAATGTCTAACCGGATTAAACTTGTTGAAACTCTTATTCTATCACTGTACAATGTTTTATTACACCACATACACTTTCAATATTGTTCATTAACAAGTATTAATTTGAAAACAAACTGACTACATCGCCTTGGATTCTATTACCCATTTGTCTTAAAATATATATTTGTGTGTGTATAGTAACCAAGACGACGAGGCCGGTACTCGCGAAACAGAGCGCTATGTCACCAAGCAGTAGCAGTGGGGAGGACTCGCCGCCAAGAGCCGCTGGTGAGTTTCTAACCACCCTGTGGGTGGTAATTGATTTACGTTTAATAGTCATTTATGTTCAAAATAAGTATTTCATACATACTTCAATAAGTTTTCATAAATCGTCAAAGTCTATGCACACGTATTGCAATAAAAAATGCGCAACAAAACGTATACTCTTGCTAACTGTTTTTAATCTCAGTGGCAATATTTTTACCTTTCAATATTATATTTCACGAGTAAGCAGTTGCAAATCTATTTGGTATAGGATAAGCGTTACAACGAACGAGTAATCTTGTCCCCCCTCAATTTATTTGCATTGATTACATTAATAAAAGAAACAAAAAATAAGCATTTTAAATTACGTGTTATTTACCCAAGTGTTAAACACGCACTATAGTTGATTTATTGGGCTATAATCTAAACGTATTTTGTTTTCTGACTACATACCTCATAAATAGAAAACAAATGTTTTTACAGTGGCCAATACAGGGAGGCCAGCGCAGACTAAAGAAACAGCTGGTTTCTTCTCACCGATCATCAGTGTTGCCTCGCCATTAAGTGCCGATGGTGAGTTTCTGAATGTATATGTTACTGTAAAAACCCGAACTTGGTAAATCCTATGATTTACCGGTGGATCCTAAGATTTACCGACTCTCAGTGGTAAAAGTTCGAACAGTTATTTTATTTCTTACTTTTACCGCACTTTTAAAATTTGCTTATAAGGCACGGTAAATGAAACAGACTTTTTTCTTTATTATTCATGTTTTAAGCTAACTTAACAGAGTGGTTCAAACTATGTAAACAATATAACGGGTATCTTTATTCCCGTTCGTCCCACTGCGCTAGAGATTGATCTAAGTTAAAAAATATATCGACAAATTCAGACAGTGTTCATTTAGCTGGGCTTCAAAGTAAGTACAAATAAAACCATCGCTTATAACAATGGGCCATGTACCGTTCTAAAATAACGTTACAAACCGGTTCAGTATGTAATGAAATGCCACTTATGTATTTGATTTTGAATACAGATAGGTCATGCTATAATACAACGTCTTATATGCGTGTGCAAAACATGTTGATATTATCACTAGTACAGCCAGGGGGACGACGGGACACACCCCCTTTTTTAAAGCATATTGGTTTGTTTATGTTTGCTCATTTCTAATGAAATATGTGAATATAGTCTTGGACCCCTCATATGGCGATACCTGTACAGTAAGAGTTAATATAGTTACACAATGATGCAGCAATTTACCACTTCATATACACATATGTGTGTAATTTCAGAGACCTTATTCGGGAGCCGAAACATCCTTTGTGAATCGATGATTATTGATTCTTGTAAGTATATAACTGTACTATACCCCGACCAAAAAGTATATAAAACATGGCCACGCCCTTTATAGTAATTGTTAAATTTATTTGTCCTTTTTTCGCAAGCATTCAATAAAGAATGGTACAAAACTACTTCCTGATCTTGTAATCCTACCAGTCAGATGGACTGTTCCGCAACGTCTGCAAAATAGAGACTAGAGTCACGACCCTTCGTGAGGAAATATGACTCCAAGCAATTTTTACTATATCAATGATACCATTATATAAAAGCTATGTTATTCAGAGCATCATTGTTCATCAAATAAATTTGAATTATTAGTAAAAATAAGGAGTGGAGTGAAGTGGGTGTCTGCCGCCCTTTTGAGGAGGATTATATAATAGGAACATGGTATCTATGTTAAATTAGCTTCTTGTGTTACAGCGGTCAGCGAGGCGCCACGCACGCTGCGGACCAAACCCAGCTTAAACCTCCCCCCAGCGATCAGATTCGGGGGCACATCCTCAACCCCTGTTGACCCTGAGGTAAGTATCGCAATAAATTGCCTGATATCGCTCTCTCTATTTTGCTGTTTTCTACCTAGAAAATATTTATTTATTTATAGTATAGCATTTTTTTATATCTACCTCATAGCTTTAGTATTTTTAAATACGGAATCATATCTGCGATTACGGTTTTAAGATCCTCAAAAAAAAAGGACACTCGAATACCACGTGCTAGCCAGTCTGCTCAGAACTCCACACCAGCAAGCTGGTATTTCGCGCCAACTCCATTTATTCATTAGGTGGTTATATTTTTATCCTAGAAAATGAACCAATTAGGTTACATGTAAACACTAAGACCAAATTAATAGTGTTAGCTCCCGATATTGAATTTTGCTGAGTCTACATTTTATATTCGCTGTTCAAATAAACTACGATTGAATTCACATAATTAACATCCTAAGCAATCCATGAAGAATTTATTTCAAAAAAATCAAATATTAAACACACTTTGTATATGTAAAGAGTTGTCACTTCTAATAAAGTAAAGTAAAATTTTATTGTATAACATGAACAATATACATTTATAACAAATGCTCTGCCTTCTGCTGTTGTTGAAAAACCGTGTTGGTGTTGCAGAAGGCAGTGTTTTCCACTGGAAAGTCTTGTTACGCAAGGCTCATAAAGCCAAATCGCTGCGTCGCAGTGACCCCAATACACACCGCGCTACACGAGGCGCGGCGTCAGCGGAGCGGTGTCAGCAGCATGTGACCACGATTGACGTCAGTGGAAATGCCTACCGGACACCGCGGGCTTCCGTTCCGGCATTCTTGATCTAGCATCGATCGGTCTTAGTTTATTCTAAATAAAAACTAAATACAGTGGTATTTTTAACAACATTAATAGTAGCGTTATCTAAAGTAATACTAGTGTACAGACATATGTAGTATATTTGATTCTAATATTGTATGTTTAGTCTGTGGTTTAGTGTAGTAGTGGTGGTGGGTGTGTGTGTGTGTGTTTGTTTGTGTGCGTGCGTGGGTATGTATGTGTGTATTATGAGTTAGTGTAACTACCTGTAGTGTTAATACTATAAAATAAATTTAATCATGTTGTCATTTGATTCACTTTTCTTATAGTTTTTTAATCTTGTAGTTTAAAGTAGCCAACCATTGTTAAATTTTCGCTTTAAATGTATACTGATTTAGGTTTTTAGTATTGTGGTCTATGTTTAACATATTATAGAACATTGGTGCTAAATGAGAATAGCGTCTCCAGTCAACCTCACTATCCTGGACATGGACATTTATCTATCCTTTTTTCAATACACTTACTTTAACTGACCTTTTAGCTTAGTTGATAGTGGCTCTGCCTTCCAATCTAGAGGTGCAGGTTCGATTTCCACAAGTAATCATGTATATAAAATTTGTAATTATTTGTGTTAAGTCTGGACGTTTCTAATGTATAATAAATATGCATTTAAAAAAGAAAAGTACAGATACAGATGTTTATTGATAAATTATGGAAATTTATATGTCAAATAATAATAACACAAGTTATTATATCCGTTATCTAGTACCCACGACACCAAGAGTTTGCTTAGTGCGGGGCTAGATGGCGCTGTGTGCAATGTCCCTGAATTTTAATTTATTATTAATTTTACTTATTCGTATCTGTACTACTTCCCTTTCTTCATAAGTATTAACTAATATACATAAGTGGGTAAGATTAATCTTTGTGTGCAAATATAGGTAAAAACTTTTTTACTACGTGCCAAATTAATTTCAATATAACTTAATTTACAATGTACATTACAGTACACTTATTTTACTACGAAAAGTGTACTTTTGTACACTTTTTATGCATAGTACTAGCTGTTGGCCGCGGCTTCGCACGCGTTATTAATTATTATACATATAAACCTTACTATTGAATAACACTAACAACTGCATTAAAAACCGTTGTGTAGTTTTAGAGAACTAAGCATACATACAACCAAACATAAGGGCAGACGCGGGAAGCGACTTTGCTTTGTCACTATGTAGTGATAGTGATGGACACCCCACCATGAATAAAATTTTGTCTCAAATAATAATGCCGGTCTTAAGCTTTTAAAAGCCCTTTTTTTTACCTCACTATTATTTATCCATTAAAGTATTTATTTGGTTGTCTAATTTGTTGACAGTCATTATGGAACGTGTCCAGCCCGCCTGGTTTCGCGATTCCGTCGCCTGACAGTGACGCGGAGCTGGGCTCGCCGTCTCGCCACGTGAGCCAGTTGCTTGAGGCGCATCGTTTACCGCTGCGCTCGACACCTGGCACCAGCAAGCAATCTGCCGCCGCATTAGGTAACCACACCGCCACTGCGAATGCATGTAGTAACTGTCGCCGGGTAATTAATTAAAGTTCATGAATATAAACGAAAATATCATGACGCAGCAGAGTTTCAGGGCATTGAAAGTGCATTTATGGTTAATTTGAATCATATTAACTGTTAAAATGACCACTTTAGGATTCTATTCTGATTTAGATAGGATTATATCTCGGACACATACCTACTTGTCGACGACCTTAAAGTCAATGAGGACGTAGAAAGGAAGCGCAGGGCGCAAGCGGCTCGAGGAAACATGCTGGCCCGCAGATTCGCCCGTTATACGGACCAGGTCAAAATCATGTTATTTAAAGCATATTGTAAGGGGTTGTACAGGGGTGGTCTGTGGTTCAAATGCTCCCAAAAGTCTCTGGATACCCAGTGAATCCAGTATAATAATGTCTTCAGGATGATTTTGAAACTTTCCGATTTTGTAGTGCTTCAACATGTTCGCACAAAACGACTGCGACGGCTTTAATGCTCTCATTAGGAAGAAGGTGGCGTCGCTAGTGCGGAAGCTGCGGGGGAGTGACAACATCATCTTGAAAGCTATAGCGGCAGACCCGCATGCGCCTGTACTGAGACATTTCGTGCGGACAATTATTCCGCAAAGAATGCCTCCTAAATACATGATTTATTAAATAATGTAACTACTTGTTAATTAGACTAACCCTAGCCTGTAAGAAAAGTTATTTACTAACAAACTATGGATCACTTTTTAGTCCGAAATAAATAATTTTGAATATGAATTGAATTCGGCGGCATTGCTGTTGGTCACGGTTCATGGTGGTATTATTACGGCACTGTATTGTTACACCACGTCAGTGTTCAGAACTGCCGACAACAGTTGGCTACTCTCATACGAACGAACATACCTTACTATGTTGTTTAATATGTATTTTTCTGTTTTAGTCAACAAAAGGCGGCCGTCTGGCCCGCCGGCCACGATGGCGTTGCTGCAACTAAAACAGCGCTCCCGAATAATGGAAACAAATAAAGCGGCACGTCAGTTGCTGTCGTCACAGAGTAGCACCCGGCCTGTCCTTACGAGGTAACAAATTATAACGTCACGTCACTCTGGACCAGTCTGTTCATAAGCTCAATCACATTTTCGCACTTATATGTGTTTATTTTCCCCGCAAATGGCAAATTTAAGAATCATGAAAATTTCGAGATTTTTCGAACACCACAAATAATTTCTAAAATTTTAGCACTAGACACACAACATAAAATATAGGCATTTGTAAATGCATTTGCATGAGCCCGGATAGGAACGTGGCGAGCCGACTGTCGTATTAGGCTAAAACAACACTATGTGTTGCGGCGGCGCAGAAGTCCTGCGCTGGCATCCTACATACAAATGACTACTCCACGTCGCACCGCAAGTGCGCCGGTCTTGTGACCTGCGAGACGGGGCGGGGAGGGGTCATGCGGTGCGGCGCCAGAGTAAACAGGGATGTCAGTGTGACGTACTACATCTCGAAATAATATCCGCACCGCGACGTTACTCCATCGTGCCACGACTTTATACGCCAACACTTTATAGCCCAAGTGACAGGGATTTCTGATTGGAAAAAATGCTATCAATGATTTTATTGGTGTACCGGGACCTCCGATTTTGTAGTGCTCCTACATATCCTATATCCTATTTTATTATTCTATGGTTTTCTACCCCCTGGGGGAACTACAAAAATGGTTGTGGGCCTAAATGTTGTAAAAGGGTTGTTTTTCTGGTTTATTGATTATATAGGGTAATCGGCTGAAATTATTGATTAATGGTCTTTAGAAAAGTTGTCATCATCATCAGCCTAATGAGACCCACTGCAGGGTATAGGCCTCCTCCCTCTTACGACAATACTCCCTGTCCTGAGCTGTTCTTGCCCAGATCTTTCCATCTAACTTTCTAATATCGTCCAGCCACCGTTGCACAGGTCTTCCTACACTTCGCTTACCTAGCCGTGGGTACCATTCAGTTATTGCTTTGCTCCATCTGCCGTCAGTACGTCTCGCCAATTGTCCAGCCCATTGACACTTGAGTTTCGTAATACGAGACCCGACGTCTTCCACCTTCTCACGTTTTCGGATCTCAGTATTACGAACCTTGTCGCGTAACGTAATGCCTAACATGGACCGTTCCAAAGCTCTTTGTGCGACTCATCTTTTCGATGGTTTCCTTGGTGAGCGTCCATGTTTAGGCAGCATACGTCATTGTGGGCAGAACACATTGGTTGTAGAGGCGTGTCTTTAAGCATTGGGGCATTTTACAGTCTTTAAAAATATCGCTCATTACAACTATTATTAACCATGAACTATATTTCCTAGTAATATATCAATGTATGTAACACTTAAATTCGAATTATATTTGTTTTTTACTACGGTTAATTTCAACAAGCATCTGGTAACACAAATGTGAAGTTACAATAAGCCAAGGCTAAGTATGGTACCAGAGAAAAAAAAAAGTTTTACGCAATCTTTGGTACCTATGTATATTATTATGTCATTATTAATTATTTTCCAAAACAAAGTTTTAAAATCATATATCACATTACAGTGTTACTTTTGTGAATTTTAAGTGTCTTCACGGGATAGAATGTCTCAAAGATTCCTGTCGCAGCACAACACAAGTCTCCATAGACTTAGTGTGTTGCGCAGTCATCCATAGATGTACTACCTAAAGTAAGTTTAAGATTAATTGTATTTTTACGTACATACATTGTATTTTTGGCATAATAAACGATCATTTATTATTATTATTTATTAGCTTGCTAAATGCCGCCCATCCGAGTTGGATTCGTCTTTTGATCTCCTTGTGTCTATGCTCTGTGCCAAAAGACAAACAGTGTCGAAGGTAAATATACTGTTCCACTACTTCTAGCTTTTCACCACCAACCTGAATAATTGGTTGTGAATCTCCCGATGCGTTGGTCATCGCCTTAGTTTTGGACATGTCCATCTTAAGGCCCACTCCAAGAGAGACATGGTGAAGGTCTTCTAACATCGTTCGGAGATCAGACTCAGTTTCACTAATAAGAATCAATACCCCTAGCTCAAGCTTTACGCCGCAGGATACGATAATTTGTCGAACCGCATTTTATACAAAATTCGTACAGCGAAGCGAACCTGGTGGCGCGCAACTGAACTATTTTACTTTCGAATACGTTAGCTCCACGAAATAGAGAAAACAATGAAAGTGCCCTTATAACTACGTAGTACGGGTACCGGTGTCGCCAAACTCACATATAAGTAAAACAAAATATACATCTCCATTTGATAAATTATTTGTCCTGCTTTCATTTTGACACGTAATAATTGCACAACAAGGCATGAATTATTTTTAAACATGTTTTTTGTGCGAGTGCGGAACGTCTTTCTAGCTCACATCACATAGCTATAAGCACGACTAATCATGGCCGCCGCGAATGTTGCAATATTCTGCTTAATTCTGCATACTTGTAAATTACCTTTAAAAATAAATAATTAAATAACGATAAAGTAAATATTAAAGGGGAGCTCCCATACAACAAACGTATTTTTTTAATCAACTTTTACTCGATTTTAACCCGGCGAGCATGACGTGAAAAAAAGTTGCAATAAGTATGAGGCCGGGTATGACATACCCGAAATCTAATATAGCATATTTTATTAATGATTACTTTTTTATTTAAAAAGTATGGTTCTATTCTGTAAAATAAACATTGTTTTACTAGGATTAAGCAAAAAACATTCATAATAATGATATAATATTTTTTTATTCATTATTTACTAATATTATCAAACAATAGCAGCAAAAACTTAGTTATTCGTGGAAATCAAAAAATTACCAAAACTATAATTCTTTGGAATATAAATTAACATTAAACTTAAAAGTGATGAGATCCTCACCTCAAAAAATTTTTGGAATAAAAAATTGAATTAGGAACTGTTGTCAAGATCAGCACAATTTTCGCACATATTTTTTGCATGCTCCATACGAGTACATATGGGCTTGGCGCAAGAGTTGCAAGAATATTTGGTTTTATGAAGCTGAAATTCTTTCTCTGAGAACATATAACGGTAAATTGTCTTCAGAGTGGCTGTCTGGTTCACTTGTTGCAGCGTCTTCGTAATATGATACAATCTTACCTAAATATTTTTATAAGAATGTATGTAAAAACAATTATGACAAGAAATCATAGTGTTACATGATGATAATAATTATTTATTTGTTTTGTAATATTTATGATTTTAATAAATATTTCTTTCTTTCTTTCTAATATCCTAATCCTCTAGCATCACACGTATCCGTTCTTCCTGTCTCTCAACATCAATTTTTATCAAAAACTAATAAGAACATAAGCAACAATTAAAATAAATAATCGAAATGATACAAACTTGTAAATTAAAATCATATATGAATGATAATACAAATAAAAAACACAAAAAAAATATTACGTAAAAAAATACGTCAAAAATGAGGTAGGGTGTGACATACCCGCAACAACTTTGCGCATGACTATCCCAGTCGGTGCTCGGCGCAACACTGCGATCACGCCACTATCTTCTCCCGCATCCCTCAGCCTTCAGCTACTGAGCCGGCTAGTGTTGCCAAGCGAGTATTTAAAAAAATACACAACTTTGAAATTTTGCTCGGGTATGACATACCCATGGTCATGCTCGCCGGGTTAATAAAAAGGTAGAAACTTGAATATCTGTAAGTAAATATTTAGAAATATATTAACTATAAAAATAAATAACTAAACTTGTACTTAAAATAGATCTCGTAGTACGGAACCCTTCGTGCGCGAGTCTGACTCTCACTTGGCCGGTTTTATTGGTTAGGTTGTCCGCGTTCTAGGTCGGGGACACTACAATACTATGGAAAACAACTCTGTTACCTAACCATTCCACTCTGTTACTATGCATATCCTTAAATAGGTAATATATTCAGATGTATATGTTCATTGAAATTAAGCTAATAATGCGGCAGTTTTACGCATTGCGCAATTTCTTTTTATTTTTTTAGTATAATGGCTGATTTAAATTTTTTGGCCGGGGTACACAAATACCTGCACTAAAAAGTAGAATGACCCTATTAATCTAAAACTTTTTTAAGGACAACTAATAATTAGTTTCAGTCGTTTATATCATCAATAAACCAGGAAAACACCCCTTTGGGCACATTTAGGCCCACCAAAAGTTATGGCTCCCACAGGGTAGAAAACTCACAATAAGAACAGGTCACTAGAGGTACTATTACAGCAATAAAATCTCTGGCATTTTTTTCCGATTCATGGATTTTTTATCTATTTTACTGGCATTTTAGCCTTGGTTTGATTTTTTATTTGCATAGTTGAAGTACCTAGTCCCTAATTAATAGTAGCTGTTTTTTGTCGTTGCAGTGATAAAGAGGAAGAGAGGCCAGAGAAACGTACATACCTTGGCAAAAGTTCCGGGACCAATGAATGTAAAATTCCCAAGCTTACGTCGGTAAAGCCGCCAGTACGTACCAAGAAACAACCGGTGGCCGAGAAGGAGTCGATGTCTGGCAGCCGGAAGAAACCGAAGTCCGGTAGCCGGACAAAATTGAGGTCCACTGGGCGAGCGCTTGTGACCTCCGCCGGCCCTAAACCATCCAAGTCGGCCCGCCCGCCAAAGTATACGTCCGCGACCCGGCTGCCTCCAACGTCGGTACGCCCGCCAAAGTCGACGTCCGCGACCCGGCTGCCTTCAACGTCGGTATGCCCCCGACCTTCCAGCCCCCTAACTTCAAAACTTTGCAACCGCAAATCAACGCAAGGAGTTTCATATTTTTATAGTTTTGACAAGCCCCGATCCTCGATGCAGCCGGCTACTGCCGCACCAGTTAATGTAGAATCTCTGCCTAGTCTGAGCGATGAGGCTGAGAGGCCCGTAAGCCCCGTTTTGCCCTGTAGAGTACCAGCAAAACAGTGGAAATGCCTCGAATGCTGGATAAGAAATATGTCACTTGCCGAAAAGTGTGTAGCGTGTGGAGCTGCCAAACCTAGCTCGAAGAAAACGGGGTCCGCCCCGACAGCTCCTCTCGTAAATAAGCAGGATCAAACTCAGTGGAAATGTGACGAGTGCTGGGTCTCGAACAAAGGCGATGTACAGAAGTGTGTTGCGTGCGGAGCCTCTAACCCTGGCTTGAAGAAAACAGCACCTGCACTTGTAGCTCCTCTCGCTGTGGAGAATCCGGATCAGAATAAGTGGACATGTAATGATTGCTGGGTCTCGAATAAAAGTGATGTGAATAAATGTGTGGCGTGCGGAGCCTCCAAACCTGAGTCCAACAAGAGTGTGCTAAATGCGGACGCGCCGCCGCCACTCGATGACGTGTTTTCAGCAATAGTGAGCGAACAAAAGAGTAAGTGGCAGTGCTCTAGCTGCCTCACTTCTAACGACCCCAGCAAGGCGCGCTGCCAGTGTTGCGACATGGAGCGCGAAGGACCTTCGAAGGAACTTACGCCTAAACCATTCAACTTCCCCAAAGTTAGTAACACAAACTTTAAGTTTGGAATGGACCCAAAACAACAGGAGCAGAGCATAGCTAAAAAAAAAATAGAAGATGAGAAAGCTAATGAAACAGGCATTAACGCCGAAAAGATAGCCGATAAAGAAAATAAATATGGTAAAACGTCTAACAATGAAAAGTTTTATTATGGAGCGCCAAATAAAACCGACAAGTCTCTATTTTTGCTGCCGAGGGCCGCACCTTCGTGCGCGGCCAGCTCCTCTGGGGCAGTGCCCGCCCCTGCTGCCAGCCAAGCCCCCGGGCCCGCACCTGTGCTTGACCCAGCTCCTTCTGAGCCATGCACTGCGCCAGCTGCGACTCCGGAATCCACGGAATCACCATCGAGCGCACCTCAATTCGCTTTCATGAGTAATCCGACCACCCTGACTAACAATGTCCCAACTACGTTTAGTAACCGTGACAAAACAGAAGCTGCCGTAGGATTTACTCTGGAAACGAGGACCACGAGTACGAGCGGAACCAGTGGCTTGCCGGCGTTCCCTTTCGGTGCGAGCTCCAGCGTGGCTCCTTCCACGGCGGCTGCAGAAACACAGTCAGCACAGCCAGCACCTGCGCCTGCTTTTCCCGCCACGCAGCCGCCGCCATTAAACACGCTGGCGCAGAATGCTCCGCCGGCCTTCAGTACCTCCATGTTCGCAACGACCGCATTTGGACCGACAACAAATAAAGAACTCGATTCGTTTAGCGCTCAAAGTCAAGCATTCTGTGGGTTGCCGCAGACACAAAACTACAATAACATACCGATACAAAATCAAGGAGGTTTCGGCTCATCAGTCTTCGGCGGAAATAGCACTAACCAAACCTCTGTATTTGGCGCTACGTCACAGCCGTTGGCGTTCGGATCGGGCGCGGCCAGCTGTCAACCTTTTGGAGCGACCTCTGTGAACCAGACAGCGGCTTTCGGTTCGAGTAGCGTGCCTCAGCATGCCACGTTCACAACTTTTGGTGGTAGTAGTACTGGGCTGCCTTCAAGTTTTGGTGGCAGCAATACCGGACTGCTCCCACAATTTGGTGGTAGTAATGCTGGGCAGACCACCTTCGCAGGAAATAATACAAGCCAACCAATTATATTCAGCACAGGCGGCGGCAGCCAGGCGGCGCCATTCGCCGCGCCTTTCTCGCTGCCTACTCAGCAGCCCGCTGCCCCCCGACCGATGTTCAACTTCTCGGGCTCAACGCAACCCGTGTTTGGCTTCGGACAGGTACGTCATCTAGGAGTAAAATGATATGACAGCGGGAAATTTGAAATAGGGTATATAAATTAGAGTTTTTTTCTCATAAATCGGTTTGCGGTAAAATCATACTTGAATTTGTTGTTCTGATTTTTTTTTACGTTGGATAGGTTTACGTTTGACTACAGCCTGCCTGATGTTAAGCATTGTTGCAGCCTAGGGTGTAACACGCTTACCTAGAAGATACCTATTAAATCTTGATTTGAAGGAAACACAGCTTTTTCACTTTCATTCACCACTGTTTTCAAGCCATATGGTAGACACGTCCAGTTATAATGGCCTTCCTGAGTGACAAACGCAGTTGTCTGCATGGCTTCAATTTTCAGAGGAACCAAAAAGCAGAATTAATATCAAGTGTTGAAAATTACTTTAAAGTTTCTCGTTTTTACCATCAAGTCCTCGATCAGTGGGAAAGGCTGTGATTGAGGCACTACAATATTAATCAGATCACGAAAATCAATGAACTATACTTCCCTTCTTCTTTCTTGAAAGCAAGTGTGTCTGGAGCCGCAAAGGGTCTATAAGACTCTTCTTCTTTTTAACAGTTTTGATATTTGTTGTTCGATCTCTATTTTCTTATCCTGTATAGTACACCTGTATGGCCTTTTACTTCAATATTTATCCACTAACAGATCAATATTTGCTTCATATCCGGATACTGTTCGTATGTCGTACCTATTTTTATTTTGCATTTATTTGAAATGTTTCGGTGTTTGTTTCAGGCCGGGGCCGCAACTTCCGGCGGGTTTAACTTCGGCGCACAGCAGACCATGGACCCGCCTTTGGGCGGTGTTCAATTTAGTGTCGGTAGTTTGCCCAGCGGCGTCGCCAGCACGCGCAGGATGCGCAAGGCAGTGCGCCGGACTCAACCGCGATAGTGCGCCGAAGGTGGATGCTAACTTCATAACCCTTAATTTGCCTCAATCACTTTTTATTTAAAACGTAAAAACCGATCTACAGTTTTAGCGGTATTTAAATACGTCCAAGAAATCTTAAACATAATTGACAGTAAAAAATATGCAGTAGGTATTTTAATTGACATGACAAAAGCATACAATAAAACTCAATTTAATATACTATTAGACAAACTATATAACATAGGGATACGTGGTGTTACTTACGACTGCTTTAAATCATACCTAAAAAACCGCAAACAATACGTAGAAATAGAAAACTCTGACGACGCAACGGGAGCTATAACGACTGAGATCTACACCTATAACGATAAATAATTTAATTCCTCAAGGATCGGTTTTGGGATGTATACTTTTTTTAATATATATTAATGACTTACCTAAAATAATTAACGAATCCTGTGTTCTTTTCGCGGACGATTTATCCTTATTGACATCTTTTACTAATAATAATAATTTAATCAATCAACTGACTGACATATTCAATAATATAATTAGCTGGATGACAGACCACAACCTTGACATTAACTTTTCCAAAACTAAATTAATCCAATTCAGACCCAACCAAAAAACCCCTTTAGACATTAACTTTAAATACAATAATATGGAAATCCAATGCATCGGTACGCCAACATTATTAGGCATAGAACTTGACTCACACATCAATTGGAAAAAACACGTTAAAAAAATTCAATCCAAACTATCAAGCTTCGCGTATGCGCTCAGAGAAGTACGACAAGCCACTGACCTTGAAACTGCATTGTCAGCGTATTATGCGTATGCGTATTCGTGGCTCCGGTACGGCATCATCCTCTGGGACAACAGTGTCGACGTAAATGATTTGTTCGTGGCTCAGATAAAATGCATCCGTATTCTTGCTCAAATTAAAGCTCCAGACATATCGAAACCACAATTCCACAAAAAATATTTTATTGAATTTAGTATTTTGACTGTAGCATCAATCTATACTTAATATTATAAAGCTGAAGAGTTTATTTGTTTGTTTGAACGCGCTAATCTCAGGAACTACTGGTGCGAATTGAAAAATTATTTTTGTGTTGGATAGACCATTTATCGAGGAAGGCTTTAGGCTATATAATGTCACGCTGCAACTAATTTTAGCGAAGAAACTATAGAAAATGTGAACAAAAACGGGGAAAATTATTCATCTTTGAGAGCTTCCGTTGCGTGTGCTGCGAAAACGGTTCAAGATATCAAAAAAATATGTATGAAAGAATTATTCCTCTTGAAATGATCTAACAAAATGTCTGCAACAGTATATGTCTATCTTTTAAGATTAACTCACTAGAACCGTTTTTATGGTAATAACTATTCCATGCGGACGAAGTCGCTGGCACAGCTAGTATATATGTATATATGAGGCATGCTACTTTGTAATGAGACACCCGGAATATTTTATAAAAGTAGCTGACATCCCGCGATAATACCTACTCAGGTTCCCACACAAACTAAATACTTCTAAAGCTAGATTACAAATGCTAAATATGGGCCCTAAATCAATGGCTATTACATTTTTTAATAAATTACCAGAAAACATAAAAAGTATTGTAAACTTAGAACGTTTTGCCCGTGACTTAAAAATATATTTGACTACGAAATGTTATTACTCCGTCGACGAATTTTTAAATGAGAAATTGAATAATCGAGATAAATTTTAAATCGAGATATGAATCGGGCCGCTTTTCACTCAGACTTACATATACATATGTACATATTTGCATACCCTATCAGGGTCATTGTTAAGTGTTTATATCTTTACAATTTGCAAATAAATAATATGACTATGACTATTTAAATTAATGTTGTTGCTATCGATTTTAGGGGTCCTTAAGGATAGCTAAAAACGAAAATTATACTAAAAAAAAACTCTTATCAGTAGTTTTTGAGATAAGGGGTGGGTAGTATGCTGGACATTTCTAAATCCCCTAAGAAATACATGTTTGTTAAATGTGTAGCATACTTCACATTTTAATAAAAAATAAAAACTTATAATAAAACAAAAAAATATCATTACTCCGACATCCCAGCCAAGTTCTTAAAGCTCCATTTGTCGGATTTCATCGGGTTAACCCTACACTACATTTTTTTTAAATAAAAACTCATAATTTCATATTAGTGGTCTAGAACACAGGAAGTACAAGTGAAATAAAAAAAATAATAGTAATAGAGAAAAAAATATTTTTTATTTAGTTCCCCATGAGACACTTTATGCAGTGACCTACCTAAATTTGCTAATATATCTAGAGGTGAAATAGACGGAAGCAGTTTTTGTCTTTGTTGAAACAAAGTTCGACTCTGCATTTTTCACAGACAACAAACGACTTTCCTTTGCAGTCTGGAAACTTGCATCGCTGGCGCTTATGTCCCCACACAGGAAAGTGCTCGACTCCATCACACCTGACGTCACGAGTAGGAAGAATCGCTACATTGGCTCTCTTTCTTTTTGTCTCTATCAGGTCATTACTTGCAGAAGACGGCCGGCCTCTCTTCCTAGGCATCGATGAACCACACATACAAAGGCTCTTTGCCACTTCTAGCTTGAAGTCTTTCAATTTCAGCGGCGTAGCTCTTTGTTGAATCTCCCCAGCTCTTCGGTATAACAACCAACTATTTATAGTGATTATGTCAAGGAAATGGTAAAACAGTCTCAAATACCACTTTTTTGTCCTCATCTCTATTTTGTACTTCCCCAGGAATGAGTCGAGCAGGTCGACTCCACCCATATGCTGATTGTAGTTTCGTACAATTTGAGGCAGTCAATATCTATATATTTCTTTTGTTTTTTACAAAAACCTTACTTTTTGAGTAGGCTCTTTTCCTACAAAAGATGAAGACAACACCACGGGTTTTTTGTCATACCACATTACTGTGACGATATCTGTGACGTTCACATTGCCTACCCATTCCTCTGAATATCCTCTTTCCTTCTTGCTGCTTTTTAGATCTTTCAATGATGGTATTTGTATAGATTTTCCTAGTGCTTTGTTCACGGTTCCCATAGAATTTATTCCTTCATTAGCAAGATGCGTAATCAATTCAGGGCATGTGTAGTAGTTATCAAAGAATAAATTGTAATGTTTATCTCTGGGAATAGACCTTGCAAGCCGGATAACAATGTTGGCACTTGCGCCTAAATCAGGCTCATTAGGAAGCCTCAGATCTGCATTATTCTCCATCCCGGAGTATATTTCGAAATCGTATGCAAATCCTCTATCATCACACAGCACCAACCGGTTATATCCCCATTTATGAGGCTTATTAGGTAGATATTGGCACAGCAAATTAGAGGCCTTAGTAGAGCACATCTGCTCATCCACTGACAATGCTTCTCGTTTGGGTATAGCTTGACATTTTTTTAAGGTCTCTAATAGAAGTCTGATTTTATGAAGACGATCGTGTCCTGCAGTACCTGCTGGTGGCTGGGTGGTATTGTCATTGAAGTGTAGATATTGCCGAATTTTTTCAAACTGGTTTACTGACATGGTATTTCTTATCAATGGCAAACCTAATTCACATTCCCAGTACATTCGGGTATGCCGTAGTGGGGCAATGCCCATTATCAGACAGATACCAATGAACTTTTTCAGCTCTGTAACGCTTGTAGAAAAAGGCTTTGATGGTTTTTTTGTACACTAAACTTATGCATTTCTTCTACAATATGGCTTAGAATATCATCATCAAAGAAGTACAAGAAATATTGCAATGGAGTTACAAGTTCAGTAATCGGTGACTTTATATCAGTTTGCCCACAAAACTCACGGTTTGTTGGATGGAAAGCTTTTTTTTTCCATATGATATTTCGCTTTCTTCTGGCGACGAATGCAGCAGGTGTAGAAGCAGTGCCTTTTGATGCAGTAGACGCGGAAGATTCGGCTGTTGATTGACGTGTTCGTGAAGTTGCTCCAGATGTACTTGGAATAGCAGGAATTGAACCACTAATAGATGATATAGGCTGCTGCATATCACCACCACAAGACTCTGATAATGGTGCAGTGAATTCATACCTGCTCGGTGAAACAAATTGCTCATCGTCATCCGTATCCGTTTCACAAATAGATAGGTACAATCAGCAGTTTCTTGACAAAGGGAATGGACGCGAGTCCTATAAATTATGTATAATTTATAGGACTCGCGTCCATTCCCATTGTCAAGAAACTGCTGATTGTACATAACCTATCTATAAAATAAAGAATTACGGCAATGTCATCGTCACTTTCAGCACCTGAGGAGTCTTGTTCATCTTCACTGCCTATTGGTATCATTAAATAATGTTCGATTTGAGCCTTGGATAAGGTATTCTTCGCCATTATCTAAAAAATAAAACACATCACAACATTAGTAAACATATCTAAAATCGGACCCTAACTGCATGAAGTGACACATGTGGTACATACAGTAATTGTGAAAATTTAGTATCAAAACACGGCCAAATCAAAAAAATATACTTACATTAAAAACAATTTATCCACTGTTGCATACCGTAAACAACTATTATTTATTATATTTTCAAATTGAATACGCACGGCGCGCAGCGAAAGTACAAAAATTTTAATTGAATCACTGACTGAGCGAGTAGTGCTGTCATCTAGTTAAAAAAAATGCACTAAATAGGCACCATGGATTGTTGTCACTATTTTTGCGTCATCATACATGTCGCTACTTGCTTTAAATCAGAAAAAATATAAATGTTATTGGTTGTCCCACTTAAGGGACTGAATGCAGTGTAGGGTTAAACTGCTTACGATTATCAGCTTTAGTTCCTTTGTATAGTCATTACGTCCACGCTATATCTCATATCTTAGTCAAGCAGTTCAGTCTAATTTGATGCATTGATGATTTGATGCATGATTCAGTGAAACACACGGAAAAAGCAGTTGCTACTGCAGAAGTGGACGGAGATTCACAAGCAGAAGATGGTAATGATGGCAAAGAAGACTAGCCTTAGATATTTTCAAAATAGGGGTGAGCGGAGTTTCATCTCCACTATTTTCAATGATATCCAGACTATCTGAAGAGTTTTCATTTAACAAATCGAGCTATTCAAAGGTTGAATCCAGAGAAGGAACTTCTAAATAAGATCTATACTTCTCCATTTCTTCCTCATCCGATTCGGTAACATCGCCATCCGATAACGCATTATTAATAGGAACAAGTCCAACAAGTTTTCTTCCTATTGAGAACTTGTGGATGTTCTGAAAGTAATAAAAACAATTAGAATCCAAAAAACCTACACATTTCATAGTCATAAAAACATAAGGAACAGTAAAACTAATAATACAACCAAACCATTTATCCTAGAATACTAAATTACTTACGTTATTAATATAAAATAACAGTTTTCGTTAAAATTAAATACAAACAGTAGTGAAATTTAGTACTTTTCAGAATGTATCTTGTTCACGGGAACCCGAGCAAATGTCTACTATAATACACATTGATAACAATATTATTTCAATACATATTTGGAAATGGGAAGAATACTGGACATCAAAATTTACAGCTATTGTAAAATTATGAATGTAATCAGACATTATTTATTTTAAGTCGACATTTTTTACTTTGATGATTCCTAGTAGTTTAATTTGACATTTCATTTAATTTAAAATTTATCTGACATTTTATTTTATTGACATTTATACCATTATAAAAATGTATTATTTTTTGAAAATTTAGACATACTTATTTAAAATCTTTTAACTGACAAATATTTTTGTATGACGAGAAAATAGAATTACCAACTGTTAACGTCTAGTTCATAAGTTGAGTATTACTAGTGACGAATAAATGATTATCTTATCTTAATATTTAGTTCACATCAACACAAAAACCTATTATTTTATGGACCTTAGAATTGTATGTATCATCTCTAATATTCAATGTCATTAGTATACCTAATTATAAGACATATCATCTAATAAAAATAATATGAAAATAATCACTTACCGAGAGCCCGCGCATCACTTCCTGCCTCCGACTTATGTTGACGGCCACTGACGAGAAACTCAAGTTCGCATGACTTTGGTGATTTGTAGCGACAATATCAAGGATGTGCCACAATCGCTCAAACTAATTTTTGAAGCAGAAAGTGTACGATTTTGGGTAGACATTTTTTGAAAGTCGATGTCCGGTATACTTCACAAATCTAAATTAAGGGTTTAAATTTCTAGTATTTTGTAATATGGTGGTGCGGGCACTTCTCAAGCACGTGCGGGCACTTTTCAAGCACGTTCCAAGTTATATTTTTTTGCATGAGAATTGCGTGCACTTATTTTCTCTCATGGCCTTATTTTTATTCTTGCATGCAAAATGTTAATTAATTTTTTAGCAGTGATCTGGCCAACAAATTAAATGGAACACAACCACTTATGATACTTTACTAAAAATAAATTATAGTTATATATTTCTATAATTATAATAGTTGTATTTAGATAGTGTTGTAAATTAAGACACTTATCGTGTATAATTTAATTGAAATAACTTGAAAAAATAAGATATTGTAATGAATTGAAATTATTTATTATCATTTATGTCATCATTCATTTATAAAATTAATTTACAATAATGGTTTAAATAATTTAGGTCCAGTTCTTGTCATGTTATAATTATGTATATGCGCCGCTAAGTGCAGTCCACAAAACCAAAGGCATAGGTTTTGTAGTCTATGCCTTTGTTTTTCTAGAGCGTGATGTAAACCATCCGTCTATCTTTCTTTTTGAGTCTAGCTTTACAACAGTTTGTATAGAAATAGCACACGGGCGACTGTATGTCAATAGCACAGCTGTTTATGTACTTAATTATGTCACTAGCTATAGTGCATGTGAATTTGGAGTCCCATAGTACCTGAATTAAAAAAAAACTGTAATCACTGAGTAACAATAATTTTAGTAAATGAAATATCCTGCTTTTTTGCATACCCGAATAGTTTAGTTTTATACGCTCCACCTTTTCCAAAGTAATAGGTACATATCTTGGTAATTTCAGTAATTTCAGTTTTTTGATGGTGCAATATTAAAGACTTAACGAAGCTTTTTCTGCATTCCGTGAGATAATTTTACTGTTGTCCAATTTATGTTTCTCTAAAAATAAACTTAAAATGTCACTTAAAAATTTATGAATACGAAACATGTATATACATTGAAAGATACTAAAAAACTAATGGTAAGGTCTACAAATCATACAACTACTACTTCAAAAATGTGTCAGCAAATCGAAACACAAATATAAATAATAATAAAAATAAGGTAAAGGCTATTTGGGATGTTGTACGTAATAATATAAGTAATGATATAATACCAAGCCATGAAATTGATAATATTTATATCGATAACAATGTTGGGAGTCCTGACATAATTTACCATAAATTTAATCACTATTTTATTAATAGTATCAAAATTAAAAAAAACAGAATTATAGGTGGGATACTTGACTCCGGGATCAAGCATCCCCCTATAGTCCAGTCAATAAAGCCCAAAACCCCCAACAAATTAGTTACTCGGCCAAACTTTGTGAATTTGTTCAGAAGGGTAAAATAAGTGACCGTGTGAGTTTGCACCCTTGTAGGGGTGTACGGAAAGGGGTGAAAAGTGTTTTTTATCAATAACATTGCCAAAAAAATTAGTTACTTTGTGCAAATTTGGAATTAAGTTTTTGTTGCCGTTTTCTAACATGTATCAAATTTGCACACTTTTGCAACATACGGAACATTGTTTATTATTAAAAAACTGATTATGGTTAATAACACGAGCGAAAAAATTAGTTACTCGCTGCAAATTTGGAATTATGATCTTTCTTTGGTTTTCTAGCATGTATTAAATTTGCACACTTTTGCAACTTACGGAACATTGTTTATTAACAGCAACGTTTTTCCCCCGAAGGGTAAAAAACGTATACCTATTTAGGTGTCCGAGCCTCCGCTTGACCCACTTATTTAGATAACATCTTGGATTTTACGTGTGGCAATACTATTTTGCTCTATGGCGCCTGAAAGATTCGGGCTGATACGGTCTGACGAATTTTGAAAAGACCTTCCAGCATATGGTTGGTCGTGATAGGAATAACTTTAGCATTTGGTGCAAGCCATCAATTTAATTGTCTGAAATATGAAAGGTAAAAGGTTGACGCACAATCTCGGCCTTGGACATCGAAACAGAGGTCCTTGAAATATACAATACGCTCGGTACAAATTCGGTTCCAGAACCGACGGTGTGACGGAATCTGCTTTTAAAATTAAAACTTAGGTGGAACCCAGTTATAATTACTTGAATACTGAAAGAGTTGATTTTATAAATTTACATACATGAATTTATATTGAATATAAATCATAAGTAAAAAAGTGATGTATTTATGTATAAATGAATATTTTGATTATGATTACTATGCTAGTTCTAGGACTATTAGTTTCTTTGAAGTAGAGTTTGAGAACGTATCTATACTATTCCAGATACATCAATTTAGGACTTTATCTAAATCAATGTTATTTACTAGTATTTTTGGGCCGCGCATGCGGTCCAGCGTATGAGCTGGACTTTGGACTTTATATTTTTTGTATAAGAAATAGTATTTGTATTAGTATTGCATTTTAAAAAAAAATGGCGCTAGAAATGGGGTAAAGAGATAATATGAGGTAAAAGTGGGCTAAGGATGATGATGATGTTAGATAATCTGTGACTTTAAATGATCTCGGTAATCGTATGCAACTTAATCGTCAAACTCGGTTGGACATATATTAAAAAAACTCGTGTCTAATTTGTTTAGGGCTGTAGATGATGATGATGAAACATTTTGTCAAAATGTCTCGAAGTTTTAAAAAATCTGTGACTATCAAACGGATAAAATACATTATACAGATTTAATGTAGTCGAAAGTTGGCTGAGGATTATGATGATTTTGTATGATCCAATACATACCTACCACCAGTTCTCATCATATTTAGATCAAGCACCAACCCGCTTTCTCTTATAGTTTTCGAGGAGATCTACTCCCCACCCCCTCGAAATTTTCACATGTATGGCGGCCATCCTTATTTTTGACATATCGGAATTTAGATTTCAGATATGGAATCTGCACCCCAAAATACCCCCGGATGCTAAAAATCAGCCCCTGCGGCCATTTTGAAAATCGGCCGCCATTTTGACGACGCCATCTTGGATTTTTGCATCCACCATGAAACGTCCCCCTCGGCCCTCTATGACATTTGGTCGAATACCTCCCACCTATTTCCATCCGTTCCAGAGTTATAAGCATTTGAAATTTGTATGGCGGCCATGTTTTTTTGCACGGCGGCCATCTTGTTTCCACATCTTCATCACCTACAAGCAGTTCCCTCCAAAGTTAGTTTGAACACTTGGA
>OZ026808.1:1822907-1869372 GCA_964023185.1 Macaria liturata
CTCTCGCTTATTTTGCCAAGAGAAAAACATATAACAAAAAAGTAAGTGTTTTAATTAGTAATTACTTCTCATAAACCTTACAAGCTTGCTTCAGTAATTTGTCTAACACTACAACTTTGCTAAAATAAAGATAAATATCTAGCTACTAACAAAACAATACATATAAAACTGAGTTTGTTACCTCTATCTCAAGATGTCTTAATTGAGATTTGTCCAGCTGTCACCAGCAAATTTATCCGATCTTGTTATCATTGAAAATTTCTTTTTACTGATACTGATACTGCATATTATACAGGACTGATAGAAATGCATATTATATTTCAGTCCTCCGCTGAGATCGCGCCGGCTGACGCGTCTCCAGGAAGGTTCGCATCCCCCTCCTCCGCCATGAGCCCCCTCGTCTACGATGAATCTGGTAAATCACACATCACTGACACTAGTCTACCCAGTATGCCACTGTCTGCACTGCATAGTGACTAATATGTTTTGTCTAATTTTATTATACTAATAGCCATAGTATACCAGTATATAATATATATAATTCGATATTTGTAAGTTGAAGCCTGCACTGTCGAGATAGCTAATCACGGTGGGACACTAACGCGCGCGTAGCGACCCGCGAACGCAGTGAACGCATTTATTTTTGTTGAATATCCGCTATGTCTAGCCCAGGCATCCATTAATCCCTTGTGTAGAGGAGGCGTGAATATATTATAATGGCAATTTTGATTTCTAACACAATAGCTAACTACAGTGAGAAACTGTCGCCCGCAAACGTAGCGAGCGAATTTTTTTTTGTAAATATCTCCTATGTCTTGCCTAGCGTAATTTTAGCTATGATATTTGCTGGTGACCCATCACACTCTGTGAAAGAACAGAAGTATACTTACTCTAATACAATTACAATACAAATTTACAGTAACGCAAAACTAAGGTGGTGAGCAAAGCGATTGCGTTTTTTTTTTACTTTTCATATTCAAGGAATTCATACTACAATATCAATACAAACAATGTTGAAATGTAAACCGGGCCCAGCGAAGCCAAGTGAGCCATGTGCGAACGTAGCCAGTGCGATTTTTTTATGACTTCATATTCTAGTGAGTCCGCGATCATAACAGATTCAATGTTAAATAAAGGAAATTTTTTGAACACTTTGTTGAAATTTCCGTTCAGCCGTTTTTGAGTTATGGCCGTTTAATATAATCAGATAAACAGACAAACATCTAGAAATTGTGAGAATGTATTTCCATTATTAATTTTAAGTATCTCCAAAACACCTTTTTTATTTTCAAATATCTTCAATGTTTGACTTTCGATTCTGATTGATAGCTTTATTATATGTATAGATTATATTTGTGTTTTTTTTATTTAGCGACTTATAATAGGTCTTTACCTATGAAATTGCCGTATTTTTCTTACATTTTAATCTGTTTGTAACTTTTACGTACAGCTATATTTTTTCCAAATACAATTTTTATTGTATCAATTGTTGAATTATGTACGTTTTAGATTAAAAAAATGTATTACTAGTGCATATTACTTATAGGGAAGTCATTGAAAACACCTCTTTCAATGTGTCGTCGGTTTCACTACTTTAACTAGGTATATTTTTATCATATACTCTGTTTTTGAGAAATTGATATAGGTACGCAGTGAATAGCTTTTTTTCCATCTTACTATAGTTATCAATTGCATCTAAATCTGTTCAGACATTTCTCTCAATGCTCTCAAAATATCATTTTTCTCAATTTCGTCATACAAATCGGCAATTTCATAGGTAAAGACCTAATATATGGCGGTCCCACTGTGTGTGCCATACTGATTACAATAATATATACGGTAGAATTGACACGTACGTGTTGAGATTAAAACGTTTAAGAGAACCTATTTATAACGATAACGGTTACACCACAGATATTTGCATCAGAAATTGTATATACATATATATATTATGTATGTATACGTTTACTTAGTTACATATCAATCAATTAAAATAAAAGAACTGATTCCTAGTTACGTAGTGTAATGAGATGTCCAGTTAGTTAAAACAGTTACGGAAACAATATATTTTACAGTTGCAGAGGAAGCAGAGGTGGCTCACTCTTCGCACAGCGCGCCAGCTTCTTTGTACGGTGAGTTTATTTTTATACTCCAAATTTAAGCTTTAAATGTTGTGCAAATATGGTAAGACTCAAATCGCATAACCGCGAAAATAGTTTCATGGAAAACCTCATCAGATCATTAGATTTAATCTCAAGTTCAAGTTAGTGCTGTCGAGCCTGTTCAGTTCTGGATCGATGAGGTGTACAATGTACATTCTACATTATTAAAAGTTTGATGATTAGGTTTGAGTTTTATGCGCTAACAAATTTTCACTAAAGCGCCCACTGCTGAGTAGTCAACTTTGTCATTAGTTGATATTTGCTAGTGACCCATGACTCTGGACAAAACATTACAAATATGTAAGTACTAGTGGGTGCTCGCATTAAGAAGTAAAACTTGCATCCCCTATTTCACCCCTTTAAAAGTGGCATTTCCAAAAATCCTTTCTTAGCGGATGCTTGCGTCGTAACATATACCTGCATGCCAAATTTCAGCCTGATCCGTCCAGTGGTTTGGGCTGTGCGTTGATAGATCACTATATCAGTCAGTCAGTCAGTCACCTTTGAGTTTTATATATTTAGATTACTGTTATACACAACGGAAACGCAGGATAAAAGTGGGCCGCGCCGAGCGAAGCCAAGTGAGCCATGTGCGAATGTAGCCAGTGCGAATTTTTTATGACTTTATATTCTAGGGAGTCCCCGATCATAACAGATTCAATGTTAAATTATTAATGTCGTTGTGTTAAATAAAGGAATTTTTTTGAACACTTGTATTGTATTTTATATGTCTATGAAACACCCTAGCCTAAACCCAACTGTTTTTGAGATAACTATTGTATTTTCCAAAAAATACCAGATTTTCGGCTATCATCTTAGATATTTTGAAATCTGTCAGTCTTATTATTATTATTATTATAGAATTCAATAATCAATATTGTACATACTATGAATAAATAATTAGTTGTGGACATTTAAAACATGGAAAACATAATAAAAAATTAGAAAGTTCATTTTTCTTTCCAAATACTCAAAAATTAATATGGATTCCTAGTTACGTAGTGTAATGAGATGTCCAGTTAGTTAAAACAGTTACGGAAACAATATATTTTACAGTTGCAGAGGAAGCAGAGGTGGCTCACTCTTCGCACAGCGCGCCAGCTTCTTTGTACGGTGAGTTTATTTTTATGCTCCAAATTTAAGCTTTAAATGTTGTGCAAATATGGTAAGACTCAAATCGCATAATCGCGAAAATAGTTTCAAAGAAAACCTTACCAGCATGGTGTTTAACAATGAGTCGGATATGATCCGATCCGCTCGTAGTAGAAATGGTAGAAATTAAATACCATGGTAGAAATTTAAAATATAAGTTTTAAGGTTAATTTTACTATTTTTACTGTAGATTTCATATGAATAATTATATATAAAAATAGATCAATAATATATAATTAAGTGTAAATCGAGTTTAATATCATGAAAAAAACAAAATTGAACTTATCATCGACGGAAACGAATCCGCTAGCTTTTGACTTAGGGAACGTTACCGATTTTTCTGTTGAATAAATTTGACAAAAGAATCGTATGGAATCACAGTGATTTGGAAAAATCCTTTCCATGCCGATTGATTTCCGTCTCGATCGAATCGGATCCGTATCAGATTCATTGTAAAACACACCGATGTAACATCTCAAATTCAAGTTAGTGCCGACAAGCGTGTTCAGTTCTGGATCGATGAGGTGTACAATGTGCATTCTACACTATTCATGAGTTTGATGATTAAGTTATATTAAACTAGTACACGGAATAAAAGTAGCTTATGTCTCTCCCACCTATATTTTTGTATACTACTTTATATGCTGAGATAGAAGAGCTTGTGGCCCAACATTATAGGCGAAACAAAAGCGCATAGACTTCGCTGGCTCGGCCATGTAGAGAGGATGGACTCGGAGCGTGCTGTTAAGCGAGCATGTCTAGGACGACCTGTTTGTGTCGTCCGGTCGGTCGACCTAGGTACCGCTGGAGTGACACGGGGGAGAGGGACCTGCGCGAGCTGCATGCTACACGGTGGGATAGTCCAGTCATTTAAGCTTAAATTAGGTATGAATCTCGAAATTCGAGATACCCAGCTGTAAGTCTGTAAATATATTGACACCCTTGACCTGACCTGGTTGACCTGAAGTGATCCTGTGACCGCGCGCTTTCCCCCCTCTATCTGGAAAAAGGTACACCGTATATTTTTTTTAACAAAATATGTAGAGGGTTTTGTATTCTACAATATTGATAATAAATACAAATGGCAAAAAAACCCATAGGGAAAAACCCATAACCATAGATATTTACAAAAAAGCAAAAAACCGATTTTTGTGACCTGTGACCTTGACATTTAATAGTCGCGTACACCCTACCATATGTAGGTTTTGAGACAACTTTTAGGGTGTCAATATACAAGTATTTACAGACTTACAGCTGGGTTTCTCGAATTCCGAGGTAAACTTATTATTATTAGTGAAAGATTTTTTTTTCAAATCGGTCCATTAGTTTCCGAGCCTATTCAATCAAACAAACAAATAATCTAATCTTTCCCCTTTATATTATTAGTGTAAAAAATAAAAAACAAAAACCTTATACATTTTACGCCAAATCTACTTCAGATTTGGCGTAAAATGTATAAGATTTACTAAAGAAACGTACATTAAAGATTCCAACGGAATAAAATTTATGTAATTATTTTTTTGCACACCATACACCAATTAAGTTGGCGCGTATTGCTGAACAAAATGGCGTCTTGACAGTCCTATTCTTATTTGGCACGCATAGTACTATAATGACTGGACTAGGAGGTAGCACAAGACCGGGGGGAGTGGCGTCTCTTGGTGTCGGGGGCCAGTTAGGTCGGGGCGCCAGCACAGTAAGCAAGCACGTGTAAAAATTATGGTGATCCGTTCTGTTATTTATGCGTTTCAGTAAACCGACTTGGCCGCCCACCACAATGTGTTTGCCCAAGAAAACTAATTAATTCTGCGGGGGAGTCACTACCCTCAGTCGTGAGGAAATACAACAAAAATCAAATCAAAATCAAAATTCATTAATTGCACGAATATTGTCTTACATAGTAGTTGTTACATAAATTTGTTGTATCATATAAAGATAAAAGCTTTATTCACCTTATGACGTCACATCATATAGGGCAAGTCAGTTTACATAATTTTCCTTAAATACTAAGTAATTTATCACTCTTATTATCTAATGAATTTATGTATATAACTATAAGTTTTTGCATCTTAATTACAATACCAGATAAAATATGATCTCTGATTTAACTAACATGAAGAAATGAAGATTCTACTACTAATAGAATCTTCATTTCTTCATGTTAGTTAATTCATGAGTATGTCACTAGGCATACTCATGAATTCTTTAAGAGAATAAAATGGGTTGCTTACAAAGAATTGTTTTAGTGTTCTTTTGAATTGTATAGCCGACAATTCTATTTTTTTGGCGGCAATTTGTTAAACATGTTGATTTTATTATACAAGCCTTGTTTTTGCGCTTTGACTAGTCGATTGTTTGGTTTTCTCAGATTGTTCTGTTTTCTTAGACAGTATTTATTATTTGAAGCCAATTGATCCTTCTCGTCGTAAATTTCTAGTAAGCAATTAAATATATATAGAAATGAAATGAAATGAAATGAAATGAAATGAAATGAAATAATTTATTTGAAATCAAGTCATGTTACATTCACTAAGAGGGGAAGCACATTTCAAGATTAACATCGTCAATATTTTTATAATTATATATAGGGATATTACAGTCATGATCTTATTATTCTTAAAGTGTTTCTTGACTGAAGTTCCTTTTCTTAGTCCCAACATAATCCGTATGGCTCGTTTTTGTGCTCTCAATACTTTGATAATCTCTGTAGCGTTGCCCCATACAGTGATAGCGTATCTCAATCTAGACTGAATATATGCGTGATATACTGACAAAAGCGATTTTTTATCTAATAATTTCCTTAATTTAAGCAATACATAACCTGCAATAGCTAGACTTTTACAATGTCCGAGCCACCTCCACCGGCGCCGCCGCCGCCTATTATTACTGACGAGTTTTTAACTTTCGTCCAAAATAAAATAGACGTGCTGGACGAAATTAGTATTACACAAATATGTTGTACTACTTTTTCTGATGCCGAGATAGAAGCTGGAAAGTCTAAGCTGGTCAAAGCGCTGCCCGAAAGAAGCTCCAGGAATGTGATAAGAAAAGGAGAGGATAAAAGTAAGAAAAATGTGAAGGATATCATAAAACTGATGAAAGAAAATGACCCGTCTATTCAGCCTGTTTTTGTTGCGAGGAACCTTAACCGGTTACCAGCGGTCGGTTTCGACCACGTCGACGTCTCCCGGCTCCTTAAAGACATGGCTGGGATGAAGGCGGAGCTGCGGGACATACGGAGTGAAGCGTCCACAAAGGCCGAAATAAATAATATGCAGACAAAAATATGCACGGACATAAATGGCCTACGCGCCTCAATACTTTTGACTAGAAAAAACTGTTGCATGTGCTCTGCGCCTGCTGCTAATAAAAATGGACAGCGATCTATAAATGACGAAGCGAGTAAAATTACTACTACGCCGGTAAGACAGCTGACTAAGGAATGCACTGATAAGAAGCGGGCCGGTGCGTCGATGCCTATTGTTCAGGCTCGGCCGGGTACAAAGTCCAGCGAGCCGGCGAGCGAGCAAGTACACATACACACGCCTTCCTACCGCGACATCGTGATGCCTACTAGTCAGCTGCAAGCGAATGTGAGCTTTGCGTCGGGCGCTAATAAGTCTGATGATAGCTTTATACTAGTTACGAAAAAGAAACGTAAATTTAAGTTAAATATGTGTGGAACTGCGACGGGACCTTCTAAAATTAGAGTAGCGGAACAATTGTCTTCAGTATATATTTCAAGACTGACGAAATCGACTACGATTGAAGATATTAGGGAGCATATTATCGACAGAGGACAGGAATGCCGTAGCATCGAACTTTTAAAACAACAAAATGAGACGGACTTTAATTCATTTAAGGTGACAATATTAAGAAGTAAGTTGGACTTGTTCCTTAGTAACGACTTCTGGCCCGTGGGCGTTAAATATAGATTGTACCGCGAATATTCGCGCCCGCACTATGGCCGTAACAATCAAAATTTATATGGATAGGCACAATAATACAACTTTTTCTATAGTTTCTTTTAACTGTAAACATTATACGCGTAGCATACAAGCCATTCGGACTCTTTGTAAAAGTAACGATATTGTATGTTTGCAAGAGACATGGGCGTTGCCGCACGAATTAGATACATTTAGTGATATTGATGTTGGTTTTGATTGTTTTGCCAAATCATCTGTAGATACCTCCGCGGGGGTGCTGCGCGGGCGGCCTTACGGCGGTTTGACGATATTATGGAACAAGTCCAAGTTTAGTCAAGTTAATGTAGTGAATTGTGTCAGCAATAGGCTAGCAGCCATACATGTTACTGTCGGTATGAAGTCTTTTTTGGTATTTTCAGTCTACATGCCTCAAAATGATATTGAAAATATCGTAGAATTTACCGATATACTCGCTAATGTAAGTACAATTATAGAGGAGCATCAGATACAAGTAGCCTATATTGTAGGCGACTTTAATTCTCACCCGAGTTCTATTTTTGGAGTTGAATTACAAAATTTTTGTGACGAGGAATGTTGGACATGGGCGGACCGGGCCAGGCTTAGCCAGGACAGCTACACGTACGTGAGCGAGGCACACGGCTGCTGCCGGTGGCTCGACCACTGCGTGGCCACCCGGGCTGCGCTTGACTCGATCCGCTCTATAAGTATAATGTACGACGTGCTGTGGTCGGACCACTTTCCGTTAATTGTTACTTGTGATATTGGCGAGTTATGTAATAAAACAAGTTTATGTGCGGACTCAAATCCTTTGCGGGGTATTTTGTGGGGTTCGCGAACGTCTAGTCAGGTAGAAATGTACTCTCTAGAATGTAATAAATATTTATGTGATATAGATACGAAAATTGACTGTATTGACTGTGATAATAATAATAAGTGCCTAGATTTTAATGATCATTTACATTTTATTAATAGTAGTTATTTAAGTATTGTAGATGTGTTACAAAATGCGGCTAGAAAAAGCGCGGTTTTGCCCTCTGGTGTACGGAGAAAGAAACAGATAACAGGATGGAATTACCATATAAAATCATATCATGCGAATGCTCGCATCTATTTTAATAACTGGATTCTTGCCGGAAAGCCGTCATCTGGCGAAATATATACAAATATGGTAAAATCTCGTCGAGAATTTAAAAATAAATTAAAATGGTGCCAAGTAAATGAAGAGAAGATACAGTTAGATATATTAGCAAAACATCGGCGTGATAAAAACTTTATAAAATTTTGGAATGGAACTAAAACTAAAAATCATAAAAATACTCTGCCAGTAACGGTTGACGGTGTCCAGGACCCTAAGGATATTGCGGAGTTATTTGCGCATAAATTTAAAGTACAGCCCGAGTTGCAGGCGGAGGCGAACGATGTGACACCGAACGGCGACATCTGTGGAATAAATTGTGTTCGATTTAGTGCCAAAGATGTGGCTAAAGCTGCTTGCAACATGAAACGCGGTAAATCGCCCGGCCACGATGGTTTAAGCCTTGAACATATTTTATGCGCGGGAGAAAGAATATTTGAAACACTGGCCAACTTGTATAACCAGTGTATCAAATATTCTTACTTGCCTAAAAGTCTGATGCATACTGTCGTGGTGCCGATAGTTAAAAACAAAACGGGCAAAGTAAGTAGTGCTACTAACTACCGACCAATATCCTTGGGGACTATTATAGGCAAGATATTTGAGCGACTGTTGCAGCCTTTACTGGTGAGTAACTTACATATAGATGATGCGCAGTTTGGTTTTCGTCCAGGTTTGTCTACTGATTTGGCCATCTTCAGTTTAAAACACACGGTGCGTTACTATACCACTCGAGATACTTCTGTTTATGCCTGTTTTCTCGATCTGAGTCGCGCATTCGAATTAGTAAACTACAATATACTCTGGAATAAGCTGTCAGCGACTCAGGTCCCAGAAGAGGTAGTCAGGATATTCAAATACTGGTACGGAAGCCAAACAAATGTAGTGCGATGGGGCGACACGACCTCCAGCGAGTACAAGCTGGAATGCGGGGTCCGCCAAGGTGGGTTAACGTCTCCGAACCTTTTCAATTTTTATGTCAACAACCTGATAGAGGAATTGAGAAGCACCCAGGTCGGGTGCCATATTGGTGACGTATGTCTTAATAACTTGAGTTACGCCGATGATATGGTGCTTCTGAGTCCCTCTATCGGCGGATTACGGAAACTACTGGCTGTGTGTGAAAGATTTGCTACCCAACATGGGTTGAATTACAACGTAGCAAAAACAGAAATGTTAGTGTTTCGAGCAGGAAAAGGTCCAGGCGTAGTTCCCAATGTGTATTTGGCAGGATCACCAGTGAAGGTTGTAGAGTCGTTCAGGTACCTGGGACACATATTGACCGATGTAATGAAAGATGACTTGGACATGGAACGAGAGAGAAGGAACCTGTCCATCAGATGTAACATGCTCGCGCGCCGATTCGCAAAATGTTCTGACGAAGTGAAGGTTACTCTGTTCAAAGCTTATTGTATGTGCTTATACACGTGCCAGCTCTGGACAGAGTATACCAGAAGTTCGTACCATACCATAAGGGTGCAATATAATGACGCATTTCGCATCCTTATGAGAAAGCCCAGATGTTGTAGCGCGTCGGGCATGTTTACTGATGCACGGGTTCCTGACTTCTTTGCGGTTAGTCGCTCCCGTATTGCTTCCTTCTGGGAAGCAATACGGCGATCGAATAATAGTATACTGCAGTGCCTGTCCGAAGATTTGTACAGTCCCATTTATCGGTCCTGGATCTCTGTACACCAGAGTAAAAACCGCAAATGATGTGTAATGTGTAATTTTATTCTATTTATTGTATCTAGTTTAAGTTTTATCAGCATTTTGTAATCTGTGTTTTATATGGGTTTATTGCCTGAAATAAAGACATTATTATTATTATTATTACAAACTTTTGTAATGTGTGCCGAATGAGTCACAGTGTAATCAACTGTATAACCTAAAAATACGTTTTCTTTCATTGGAATCTCTCCTGCACATCCTTTTTTAGAATAGTAGTGCATTACAACACTTTTATCAGCATTAAGAATAATACCATTCGCAAAAAACCAGTCTTTTAAAATATTTTTTGCTTCAATTATCTTACTACCCACCTTTGTTACATTTTTGTCACTTATCCCTACATGGGTGCCGTCGGCGAATAGACTAACATATGCCCAATCTGGCATTGCATGTACGATGTCATTTACACAAATTAAAAACAGTACAGGTCCTAGTACTGAACCTTGAGGTACACCAATATCTACACGACTTGTGGAAGATATAACATCATTCACATATACTACTTGATTACGGTTGCTCAAGTATGATTTCATCATGTTTAATTCGGGTCCTTCAAATCCGTAGTATTCTAGTTTTCGAAGCAAAATATCATGGCGTAGACAGTCGAATGCTTTCGATAAGTCGCAGTATATACTTGCGCATTTTTTTGCTTTTATATTCTGCCGATAGGCGTACAAATGTCAGTTATATGGCTAGTCCAATTTATGTGTATATTTTCTTTTTTTCTTCAACAAAGTCATTTACTTTATAATAACATTTGGTTAGTAGGTATTCAAACAATTTTTCCTTGAAACTATACCTGTTCAGGTCTTTGAATTCATTTGGAATTTGGTTATATTGTGATGGCTATGCAGTTAACATTGTTAGAGGTGACTTAATTGATTTGAGAAACCGACTTAAAAAGACAAAACTTTCACCCCTTTAATTTGATTATACTCACGTAATGTTTGTGTATGTACAATAGATTGCAATTTTTATCTGAACCTGTATTTTCAGATTTCATTATCAACATTTTCGACTGGCGCGAGGCGGAGCAGAGTGAAATAAACGGTATGACATTAGATTTTTTTTTATCTTAAGAGAATTAATAATAGCCTGCCAAAACTCTGTGGCCATAATAAATATAACAATAAATAAAATGTCGCTTGCCTTGATTGGAACGCAAGAGCTTACTAAACGTTCCAAGGTGAAAGTGAAATAAACTTTTTGCACAGCACACCTCAAGCAAGACAACCAAAGCCACTCACGCCAATGTTGCCTTCCGGCGCCATCTTAGCCTGCCTTTTGTAGTGAGGGCTCATTTAGTGAGTGGCAAGTCATCACCCGCTATATTTTTTTTAGACATGAGGCATTACTGGCAGGTGCCTTCTCTCGTTCAACAGATAGTTAAATTAAGACAATGAATAATGGGCTTTAGGCTTTTCTAAAGATTTTCCAAGTGCCCCTTTTTTGTAGTAGTTAGAAGTAGTATGTTTAGTTTTTCTTCCCTTGTTTTTATATTTTATTATTGTGAATAAAGACAATGAACAATCACTGCAATAACCTAAATTAATAATATGTCTGAAATAGTTATTTTATACCCTTATATCCACCCTATGTAATATTTTTAAGTAATATATTCCAAAAAGCCTCAGTGTTGGCTACGGCCCCACTGATGCCTTAAAAATACCGGATGTAAGACCCGTGATTTTGAAAAAAATAACAATCATGTATACCAACAACTTCAGTACTAAGTTTGTTCCGTACAAAAAATACTACGATCTGTGATGAATAACAATAACTTAGAACGGTAACTCCAATCTGAAGTCGTTTTGAATGTGCTTCTATTTTTCCACATCTCTTACAAGCATTATCCCAGACAAATGTTGCTTCTGATTGGTTCCCGATGGCGGAAATAGCCGAGTGTCTCCGATGATAGCAGCAAGCTATGCTACTATGCCACGTCAAACTAGGAAAACCGAAAAGTATTTTTAGCTTAGTTACGTTTTTATGATGACGAAATTAAAAGTAGAAATTATAGTTTAATAGATGTTGCCAGAGTTTTTAAACATCGCCTGACGACTGCCATTTTAACAGCTGGGACTTCCTACTACGAATTTTACGTGTCATTCAATTCATGTGTGATATATGTATAATATAATATTATATCCGTTATCTAGTAATACCTATGACACAAGCGTTAGCTCAGTATGTGTTAGATGGTGCTATGTGATTGATAAGTCCTGAAGTATTTATGTATTAAATTTTATTGAATGTTACCATGTTTTGTAAGGCGAATATTATTTTTCATTTGATCCAAATTTTTCAGATGTTGAAACCGACGCTAAATCTGCCGAAACCATCGCCCGAGTCAGCGACTGGCTGACGGGAGTGGAACACGGCGGCGCCACACCGAGCGCGGGCAACAACTTCAAGATGCCGGAGCTGCCGTCGTGGCGGGTGTGCCCGTCGCACACTGACGCCAGCTCCGTCGTCTCGAGGGTGCCTCCGCCGACCAGGGGCGAAAAGCTCCTGAGAGCCACTTGCATATCGTGGCACCACAGGCACCTCAGTGCCACTTTGCAAGATGCTTCATATATAGCCCGGTTTTGCGGAGAGTGCCCCAGATGCAATGTTATGTTTAAATCCCTGAAGTCCTCGCTGCAGACCGACACGGACGACATCATATATGATGAATCGAAACAAATTATTTTCGCATCGACGCTGGCCACCGCCGCCTCTGAGGAACACCCAGGGCCGGCGTTAAAACGGCTATTAACTAGGAAGGGAAAAAAAATACTTAAAGTGGCCCAGATACTAGATGAAAAATCAACAAATAGTGGCTTCACTGACTCGGAGCAGACCTTGGTGGCTGAGGTTATTAGCTGCTTGACCGAGTGTAACGCGGCTCGGCCTCCGCCGCGTGAGCCCGGTCTTGCGCCCCCGGCCATCAAACGCCTGAACGTCCTATGTCTGGAGGAATCGCCCATCTTCACTGTCAGTGAAGCTGACTTTGCCAAGGTATGTTCGTTTTATTATTTCTTTCAATGCAATATGACACGTTTAGTTTACTTTTGATGGTTCAAATAGGACGTTTTGAGGACAGACTGCGTCAGTTCGATACACACTAGTCTTTTCAAAAACATGCTTTTCGATGCGATTCTAGTGGTATTTAACGTATAAACGTTACTTGCATCTAATAGTAACTTTTAATATCCAATATTTTATTATTTTAACATGTATGTATATGCTGCAGTCAAAACTCTTATTGTTAAAACATGTATTGTTTTTACAGCTCGTAAAACATACACATCATGCATAACTATCTTATTATCGACCAATTTAACTAGAGTTTTGACTGATACAACCGGTCAAAAGTACTTTTAACCAGCTCCTTTGGGTAAAACTACTTTTGGCGGTTATTTTAGTTAAAAGTATTATTGACTAAAGCAAACGGTCATAAGTACTTTGACTGATTTGCTAGTAGTTTTGACTGGTTAACTGCAACATAATCTTCAAAATACATTTAGACTATAATAGCATTGTTGACTCAATTCCATTTTAATATATTTTTATTTACATAATAAATCAATAATTTGTACAGAACTGTGTTTGTTCTTAATTCAAGAAGCACAATACCTGATTTTTATCACTATTTAGATTCAGTAAGAAGGGGGTATTTATCCAGTTATTACAAACATACATATTCCAACTATGTCGTCACATTTTAGATGTAACTGCATACTCGTATGATGCGACATGCTAAGGTACCAGGTCTGACCCTGTGCCATCAGAATATACGCTGCTTGACAAACAAGACAAAACAATTAGAAGTATTAATCACAAAGGAACTTACCTGCGATTTAATTATTATTACTAAGCATTGGTTACGTAAACATGAATTGGTTTCAGTTACATTATGTAATTTTGATCTATTATCGTTTAGTTGTAGGGACCATATTGCACACGGTGGAAGCTGTATTTACGTGCGGACGGGTATGTTGGTTGTGAATCGTCAAGACTATTGCGATTTATCACAGGAACAGATTTTTGACGTATGCGCCGTACACGTACTAGACGAGAATATCCTGATAGTGGCATTATATCACTCCAACGCGACTAGTCATGTTACATACCTTGATCTCTTCGAACAACTGTTGTGTAAAATAACAGACGAGGGTATTGACTGTGTTATTATGGGTGATGCAAATATAGATTTACTAGTTAGCTCCACCGCTCAGTAAACGTTGATGGAAATGCTCGATAGCTTTAGGTTTACTCAAGTAGTTGGCGAGTACACGCGTGAGGACGTAGTAAGTGGCCGCAAGTCTTTACTAGATCATGTATATACGAATATGTCCGCGAAAAGAGTTTCCAGCGTTACTAACATCGATACGCATCCTCTAAGTGACCACAAAGCACAACGCATCACGTTAAAAATTTTTTAGCGCTACGGACTCCGAACCGCTACACCGTCCGGGACGATCCTTTTCGGAAGCGAATGAGCTCAATTTCGTTAATACGCTCGGAGCTGTGGATTGGGATAGTGTAGTAGTAAATAGTAACGCGTGTTGTGACTCCCTTGCAAAGAGTATCGTTAACTTTCTTTCGAATGCTTTTCAGTCGTGCTTTCCCGTGAAAAATAAACTCGTTCGTAAAAAGCACTGGGTAGACGCGGACGTCCACAATTTCAAATATCTTTTAAACGACGCGTTACGGCTGAAAAAAGTATTTCCTGCGGATGATGCGCTTCGTAAAAAGTGTGTGGAATTAACGATCGCGTACCATGCCATGCTAAAAGAAAAGAGAGTGAGTCACTACTCAAACATTATCCGGGATAACCCGCGGCGGATGTGGAGCATCATCAATACGGAGCTCGGCCGCGGGACGCGCGAGAGAGTAGACTTCACGGATCTATTGAGAGACATAAACGGCCTTAGTTTCGCGACGAAGCAAGATGCAGTCAACGCCCTCAATGTAGAGTTCATCACAGCCGCGAGTAGGTGCGGAGCGCCGACCGCAAATAATGTAAGCGCACTAACTGCACTTAGGTCTGAGAAATTAGTGAGCGACGTCTCTATAAGAATGGAGCCCTTCACTCCATTTGAAGTGTTTACCATCGCAACGAAGTGCATCGCAGCGAAGAATAGCACGGACCTGTATGGTCTATCTGCGGGTGTGCTGAAAAAGGCGGTAGAGCCAATGGCGGCCGTCTTTAGCCATCTCTTTAGCATCTGTCTGAGGAAGGGCATTTTCCCGACGGCGTTGAAGAGAGTGAAAGTAAGCCCGCTGTATAAAGGTAAAGGCAAAAAGTCTGACCCGAAATCATACCGTCCCATCTCGCTTGTCCCGGCCGTGAGTAAAATATTTGAAGTGGGCCTTAATAGAAGAGTCCTGAAATTCAAAATGAATCGCGATGTGCTATCCGAGAGGCAATGCGTACAGGGCCGGCCGCGCGACCACAGATTTGGTGCGTGAGGTGCTGTGGAAGGTCTAGACTCTAGAGTCGAAGCAGCAAGTGGCTTTACTTTGCTGCGATCTCTCTCGCGCGTTCGATACAGCTGTTTCCAGCTTCATCGCAAATAAGCTGCAGTTTTATGGTATTCGTGGGCCTCCTCTGTCCTTATTGACCTCATTTATGTCGAACCGAACGCAAGTTGTGGTTGGAGATAGGGGTCGCGCTGTGTCGTCGGAACAAGAGAATTTGATGGGCGTTCCTCAGGGCTCATGTCTATCGAACACCTTGTTCAGTCTGCTACTGAACGACCTGCCGACTGTCACAACCGAAGCAGAGCTCTACATGTATGCTGATGACGTGTGGCAGCCGTTATCTCAGCACAAACACATGTAGAGTTAGAAGTGAAACTGAATTCGGTGGTGAATAAGCTCGATAGCTGGTTCAGGTCTAATGGACTAGCACTTAACAAGGATAAAACGTGTTTTATGGCCTTTAACCTTAACGGGCACGCCACTAGATCATACTCGGTAGCGATTGGTCGAAACGCGCTCCAGCAGGTACAACGCACCAAAATACTCGGGTTTAACCTGGACGGCGCGATGACGTGGGAGGCGCACATAGACGAACTATGCGGGAAGCTAGCAAGCTCGTGCTACGCCCTCCGGCGGCTGGCGAGCACCGCTTCCCGCAGCGTTGTGCGCTCCTGCTACCGTCCACAGCGTTTTAACCTACGGTGTAGAGTTGTGGGGCCGCGCTGCCGACCGCAACAGAGCGTTCCTAATGCAGAAGCGGGCCATCCGCGCCATCTGCGGGGTCCAAAATGACGTCTCCTGCGTGGAGCTATTTCAGGAGCTTCAAATACTGCCATTACCTTGCGAACTTATTTATCAGATTGCTCTGTTCGTACACACACATCCCGAAACCTTTTAACGTAAGGGTATACATAAAAATTTGGATTTGCGCAGCAACAAAAAAAAAGATCAACTCTTATGCCCCATCACCGACTCGTCAAATTGGAGAGGTCCGTCTATGTAGTAGGGCCCACGGTATACAACCGCATACCCATCACCGTCCGTGATGCAGCCTCGACCGCGTGCTTCAAGACCAAGCTTAGAGCTTGGTTGTTGACACAATCTTTTTATGAGTTTGATAAATATTTAAAAATTCAAATATAATTTAATTACATTTAAGTAATGTATTGTAGTGGATACTTAATTATATGTTTTTTTTTTTCATCAGAGTTGACGTGTAATACATAGATATTGTAAGAATAGATATGACTTGTAATTTGTGGTATTATCAATAAATAATTTGTATTTGTATTTGATGCATTGTTTACTAGTAGTAGCTCCTGTAGTTTGTTTCAGAATAAATGGACTTTAGTAATTTTTCTTACATTGTTGGAAATGTGGTTACAAATTCTAATGTTTTATTTTTCAAATTCTAAATTCTAGGTTAAGGGTATGCTGGGCACGCTGCCCTCTGGTAGTGGGCTGGAGCACTTAGATTATCTTTAGGCTTTTCTAAAGATTTTCTAAGTGCCCCTTTTTTGTAGTAGTTAGAAGTAGTATGTTTAGTTTTTCTTCCCTTGTTTTTATATTTTATTATTGTAAATAAATTTGTTTTATAGATGGTAAAGGTAGTTTTCATACAACGGTTTTGATTGTTTCAGGGCCCCACTGACTATTCAAACAAAATTTTGAGTGAATTTCCCAAGACTAGCCTATGCGGGATTAGACCACCGGACTCGTTCCAGCCAGGAGCCGTGTCGGCTCGCTCGGACGAGACCGAGCAGAACTTCCGAGTGAATAACATGTATATCCATCGAATGATGATGCGGATGGGGCCAGCCACCAAGGAGCTGGTCGCCATCCGCCGCATTCATTCATTAATTCATTCTAACTACCAGCGCTCCCCACTGGTAAACACTCTTTATACTACTCCTATCTTTATTTTTTACATGATATAGGGTCACGCTTGACTACAACTTGCCTGATGTTAAGCAACGTTATAATCTACGATCTAGCGCGCTTGCCTAGAAGAAACCGGTTTACTCTCGACTTGAAGACCGACAAATTATAGTATTAAAAAAAAACAAATTATCTTTTGACTGGCCTGTTAGCTTAGTTGGTAGTGGCTCTGCCTTCTAATCTAGGGGTCGCGGGTTCGATTCCCGCGTGACACAAGTATTTATGCATTTCAAAATATATAATTACTTTTGTTGAGTCTGGTCGTTTATATTTATAATAAGTATGTATTTACAAAAGAAAGGTATATAAGTATGATATCCGTTATCTAGTACCCACGACACAAGCGTTTGCTTAGTGTGGGGCTAGATGGCGCTGTGTGCAATGTCCCGGAATATTTATTTACTATTTATTTATTAATCTTTGCAAACCTTACAACTACATACATATCATAATCTTATCGCGTTGTACGTACATACACGTAACTACACGATTCTTTATAACGTATACACGATCAATTCTTAATAACAATATACATTTTATTGTGTGATAATAAAATATATTATTTTATTTATATGTTTCTATGCGGGATAGGTCAGGATCTAAACGTGGGTGCCAAAATCATGTTTCAATATATACATATATCAGCCTTGCACTCTAAAATACCTAATAGATAACTTTAATTTCAGTTTGACGGACTTGAAATCGATCTAGTTAAGTTATTCCACATGGTACAGCGAGAAGGGGGGATTGAAGCAGTGCAAGCAAACGAAGAGAACTGGAAGGAAATCGCTCGACAAATGGGCTTAGTGTGTCGGAACAAGACATATTCTAAACTAGAAAACATATATTTCAAGTATCTGCTGGAATGGAGTTCGTTAAGAAGTGGTAAGGATGATCTATGTACCTTTATACTCAAACTAGTGGGTGCTCGCGGCTTTGCTTGCATCAAGAAGTAAAACTTTCACCCCTTTAAAAGTGGCATTTCCAAAAATCCTTTCTTAGCGGATGCCTACGTCATAACATCAACCTTCATTCCAAATTTCAGTCCAATCCGTCCACTAATTTGGGCTGTGCGTTGATAGATCACTATATCAGTCAGTCAGTCACCTTTGAGTTTTATATATTTAGATAGGTATCCTCGTCAAAATTGTACCAAAATACGTTATCTTATGAATGTGATGATTTTTTAGACCTTGAACCTACTTAATCTCTTATGCGAATGGTTAATGGCGTAAATCATTCGATTCGGTTAGGTTTCTAGCAGCAAGATCTCTGTTTAGATATGTAGATACGAAAATAATAATAATAATAATCTATCTTCTATATCTATACATTACATGTAATAAACTAAAGAGGGTCAAACATTTAAAACGATAACAGAGGGCGTTTCAGCAGTTTTTAGAATTGTTATCTGTTTATTTAAATGTGCATCACTCAAAAACGACCGAACCGATCAACATGATTTTTTGTGAGTGACATAGGCTAAAGATGGACCAAAACATTAACGACTCATGACTGGCCATAGAAATAGAGGTCGCCCACTAATGCGGTGGGTTGACGACATTAGAACAACGCAGGGAGCACCTGGATTCAATCTGCGCAGGACCGGGACGGGTGGCGAACAAGAACAGAGGCCTATGCTCAGCAGTGGGCGATAGCGGGCTTATGATGATGATGATGACATAGGCTAGTTTGTATTCCGAAATGATGAGAGTGAAGTCGTTTTACAATGAAATACATCAATATTACCGTGATAATGTTTTTGTGTTTAGACGAAAGGCAGGAAGCAATAAAAGAAGTGGAGGAGTGCTGGTCGTTTCGGGAGTCGAACGCAATGATGCGCGCGCAGCAGCCCTTGCGCCGGCAGGAGCGGATGGACCTCGGGGTGCCGGACGAAGACTCGGAGGTGCCGTCGTTGCCTCTGGAAGCCGCCTGCGCAGAGGCCGAGGAGTGTGTGACGCTTGGCCGAAACATTAATATAAAGGCGTACAAAAAGGTATTGTCGTCCTACAAACATCTTATCTTGGTAATCTAAAATTTTCGAGGATCTGTTTTATGAAATATTTCAATTGTGATATACTTCAATATATACATGTAGCAACTCGACAGTCATCAAGTAACTATTGTTTATGTTAACATCAATGTGAATGACAGCTGGCGGAACAAGTGAGGCTGAATCACTTCGACGGCTTCGACGGCTCCGGCGGTGTGGAGGAGGTGGAGCAGCGATACTGGCAGCTAGTGTCCAGGGCCGACTCGCATGTGTGCGTGCACGCCGGCTCCGTCGACGCCGCAGCGCACGACACCGGCTTCCCGAAGGACCAATCATCGCCCTACGTCATGCACCCCTGGAACTTGAAAGTCAGTACTCGCACGATTTTATTGAACCTACACTATATACTTATTACACATAGTAGTGTTGTAGAATACGACTCACGACTATGTCTAACCGACGACCGGCGGTGGTTGCGTCTGGCACGTACCGAGCTGGGCTCGGCTCGTGACGAGAAACATTTATTTTTATTTATGTATGTTGGTACATAACAGAAACATAAAATCTGCTCTGCCTTCTGCTCTAGTTAACAACTGTGTGCGTACGTACATATATTATAAGATAAAAGATAAAAATCATTTATTTGCACTAAAACATGATGTCATTTTCACATTATATAATTAAAATTAATGACAAATTACGGTCAAGTGCAAACACATTTAATGTAAAAAAAAATAAAAAATTGGGGTCCTGTCTACTGCTTTAGGATTCCCTGTGTTGCAGTATCCAGGGTTCTTCCAGTTTTTTCATACATCCATCCATATTATATTGCTTATTATCTGCATGTTTCTTGTCAGACAAGTATGCATTTGTGCAATGGTGTGTTGCAGCGGGTCCGGTTCAGCAACGACAACCTGCTCCGCTACCTCGGGCCGTGCCTCGGCGTGTCCTCGTCGTCCATTCACTACGGCATGTGCTTCAGCACCTCGTGTTGGCACATGGACCCCACCTCCGTGCCCTGGATAGAGTACCTACATGAAGGCGCGCCCAAAATCTGGTGCGAATATGTATATTATGAATATGTAAACCAACTGCCACTCCCGAATCCCAAGCCTATGGAATTAGTCTTGCCAATATTGTTACCGTATCTGTAGTTATCGCATTGGCCTATTGCTACATATATTCGGCCTCACCGCAGCACTTGCACCGTCGTGTATATGAGCGTTGTTGCAAAAATTATGGATTTCAATTTTTCAGCAATAGACTTCATATAATTTACAGCTGTTCAGTAATTAATTTGTTTTTGGTATGTGATAAGTTTCCAATAGATGTAATATAATATACAACAGGTACTTCAACTACAGCATACGTGCGTAACGTCACCGTTATGTAGTTTTTTTTATCTATATTATTGTTGTTTTATAACATCCATATCGTTGCAGGTATTCCATCGCAGCGGATCAGGCGCCGGCGTTCCGCAAAGCGGCCGAGGCCATATGTCCCTGGGCAGTTCTGAACAAAGAGATTTGGTTACCCAGCGATCTGATCATGATCCCTCCGAAAACACTGAAGGAGTTTGGCGTTCAGGTACGCTCAGTATGGCTGCGCGCTCCACAGAGCGATAGCAATACATTCATGGCGATAAAATAATATATATATATATATATATTTTATTTATATATGTCGGAGCGACGGGATTATCAGTACCATCGTCAGACATCATAGGGGCGTATAGCTAGGGTGATCGAGCAAAGAGGCAACCAGAAATACAGGAATACAGGTTTATTACACCATTTTTAGGTACCAAGAATATCGCACTAGGCAAATGAATCGAATGACAGTCAATAGGTAGTTTCCATAGCAACTGACTGCCGTCTCTGCCACAGAGCTTTGAAGTCCATGCTTGTCGCGGGGGGCGCGCGCGGGGGCGATGTGGCCCGATCGTTGTTCTGTGCGTCTCTGCGCCTCTCCATCGGCTAGACTCTGTCGTAGCACGAAGTTAGCCGAGTTCAGACGAACGCTGCCACATGGTGGGATTCGTGCCGCGCTCCGTTTCACTACTGCATTCAACACCGTCTCCGACATATTATATATATTTACGTGGGATAGGTTTACGTTTGACTACAGCCTGCCTGATGATAAGCATTGCTGCAGCCTAGGGTGTAACACGATTACCTAGAAGATACCTATTAACTCTAGATTTGAAAACCCCTGGATTGTAATTCTCAGGAAACACAGCTTCTGGTAAAGTGTTCCAAAGCTTTGCCGTCCGTACAATAAACGTTGAGGCAAAAGCCTCTATCCAGAGCGGACAGCTATTTATTGGGATCATTCCCACTACATCCATTGCGCAGATCCATAATGGATCTACTGGAAAAAAAACATTCCCACTAGATCCATAGCGGCGATCAATGGATCTGGTGGGAACGTTTTGTCCCAGTAGATCCATTATGGATCTGTGAAAATTAGACTTTTTTGACACAGTAGATCAGACCTTGGCAGGCCATGAAAAAACCTCTAAAAGCTTTTACGAACGGGTAACAGATGTATGAACTAATTAAAGCATTTTTATTCACGACATTCTCAGCTCTCAGCACAAAACACTCTTAATGCACATACATATATTTTTTTAAATAAATAATAGAATTATTGAAAACAAATCATTTTATTCTCATGATCATGATGACATGAGTTTTGGTGGTACCTGTAATAGGTTTTCCTGGGTCAAAAAAAAACATGGTAGAGATATAGAATAAAAAAATAATAATAAAAATAAATATTTCATGACATATCACACAGCGCCATCTAGTCTCATACTAAGTTTACGCTTGTATCATGGGTACTAGATAACGAATATAATACATATATACTTTTCTTTTGTAAATACATACTTATTATACATAGAAATGACCAGACTCAACACAAATTTAAATATTCATAATTACTTGTGTTATGCGGGAATCGAACCCGCACCCCTGGATTAGAAGGCAGAGCCACTACCAACTAAGCTAACAGAGCAGTCAAGAAACATCTCTGTAGTTGTCGACAAAATTATCACGCGTTACGCATCATAAGTTTGCTGGTATCTAACAAAACACAATTTATCCTATTATATTCCCTAGTCCCTAAATGTCTGACGTCTAAAATGAGTAGGTAATTCGTTTGTATTTGCGCCGTATCATTTTTCAGTCATCGTTAAGTCCATTTTTCGATTTGGCTGATTAGCTTCATGGTATTGGATATTTATTGTACAAATGATATGAGTATTGGTATTCCAGGTGCACCGACACGTCCAGCAGCCGGGCGAGTACGTCTTAGTGTATCCCAACACCTACAGCGCCAACATTTGTACCGGATATACCGTCTCGGAGGGGGTGTATTTCGCTCCCTACTCCTGGATAACCAGCATCGAGACTACTTTCAACGTGAGTGACACCACATGTCTTGAAAACTAAAATCGTTGATATTTTAATTATGAGAATATTATATAACAGTTTAATGTATATTTCATATTGTTAACACAAGTAGGTACGAGTATGCTCAGTACAAGCTACACCATTTCAGAAGCTGAGACTGAGCTGCGAGCCGAGCCTGTTTCCTATGGAGCGGCTCCTCATATCCATGGCCACCAACGAGCGCACCAGCCGCCCGCTGCAGCTTCTGATCCAGCCCGTCCTCGCTGCGACTTTCAAACAGGAGCTCAGCGATCGCCAGCGCCTCATTGAAAAAAATATGAGACTGATGTCCGATGAAGTGAGTACGCTACAACTTGTTGACGTGCAGTCTTCCGTGAAGTGAGTACGCTACAACTTGTTGACGTGCAATCTTCCGCGCGTTGTTTTATAGGTCATCACGAATACAGAGTAGAAACCACAGATAACAGAAACAAAGAGGAAATTTCTTTCGAAACCCAGTATCTACAATGACTGCTAGCAGCGGCTGCATTTCGATCAAAAGTTAGCGTGCGTTGTCAGTGAGTGCTTGTTATGCGTACTCATCAATTGCGGCATAAGAACTACTTTTTTGTTATACGTCTTAGACAAACCAAGCAATGGTTCAATAACTTTGTTTTCCTAACGTCACGTCGCCTGACAAGCGGTGATCCGATGAGGTACGTTTTGCACCGCATGCGTTCGCACGGGGCCCGCTCACTTACCTTATTTCTCTTCGTTTCTGTGGAAGAAACCCTTAATAGGCAAAAAAAATTACAGCTGTAATTGTTGTAATGAGGCTTTCTTTGACTGTGGGAGATCTGCACAACTTAAGGTAGGCCTAAATGTGCCCCCTAAGGGGGGGTTTCCTGGGGTATTTTTTACGCATACGCACGCGAAAAATGTAATAATACCTACTAGCCTATAAAATCATTTTCAAATAGCTGTTGTAAAAGTGATGGTATTGACAGTGCATATGTGTGGTTTGCAGGCATTCCTCGAACAAAATATGAGGAGGAGCAGTAGGCAGCTGCAGCAGAACGGCGAGTGCGCGTACTGCCGCCGACACCTGTTCCTGTCGCGCGTGGTGGGAGTCGTAGAAGGCGACCTGTGCTCCAGGCACGGGCTCGCTCTATACGAGCAGGCCCTGGCTCGACAAGAACGACTGGACAACGCGACTTGCATTCTCATGGTGAGCAATGCACAGATGACAGAAATCATAAACTCCCTAAAACAGCGCATTCTGGGAGTAGTAACAAACCCAGAACAATAAACGTAAAAAAAATATTCAAATTGGTTCAGCGAGGTGTAGGGGCAGAAGGTCCACGTTGCAAAACGTCCAGTGGTTGCAAAGCGTCCAGTGGTTGCAAAGTGCAGTGGTTGCAAGACGTCCAGTGGTCAACGCCACAAAGGTTTCTAAACCTATGTTTTAATCCTAGTCCATTGTTCCAAAGATACAACGGTTTGAAAGTGTTGAAATGTGTGGTCTTAGTTTAAAACTACCAGAGTGGAAATGGAAAAAATATATGTATAATTGACCTCAATAAATTTAGTATTTGTTTTAACTAGACGCAGTCTCCTGTTTAATAAGACAATGTATAGCACATTTTCGGAAATCATCATCATCATTCGTAGCTGGTTTTCCCCACTGCTGGGTATAGGCCTCTCTCTCTTGTCATGTCAACAGTCTCGGTCCTGTGCCTTTCTCGTCCAAGTTCAACCCGCGACAGACACTATGTCGTCAACCCATCTTGGTGTTGGACGTCCGACGTTCCGTGTACCTGTTGTCGGCCACCATTCAGACAGAGCCCTGCTCCATCTGTTGTCACCCCTCCTGGCCAACTGGGCCCAGCTCAAGCCAAGTCGAGTTTTTGTATCATTTGTTGAAGGTTGCTCCGGTTCATGGCAAACAGCACCAAGGCATCCGCAAACGTAAGAAGAGACAGGAAGACGCCATCGATGTAAATGCCACTATATTCCCATGGAAGACTTACTTTATGACGTCTTCCAGGACAGTTGTAAATGATTTAGGGGAATTCGTGTCTCCCTGCCTCACCCCCTCTCGATTTTAAAAGGGTTGGTGTTTTCTCGTGCAGTTTAACTTGCATTGTTGCTGATGCGTACAATTCTTTAAGTACTTTAACATATCGACCATCGAGATAAAGCAACTACGGAGAGATTTAAATACTGTCCAGTGCTCAACGCTGTCGAAGGCCTTCTCGTAATCGACGAAGGTCATACGTAAAGGTTGGCTAAATTCTTGACTCTTCTCCATTAGCTTCTTCACCATAATGAATATGGTCCATAGTGGAGAAGCCTCCGGAAACCGGTTTTTTTCTATTAGCTGATATTCATCTAGCTGTCGTGTTCATCTGTTGCAGCTAATTTTGGCAAATCATTTGTATATTTGTGACAGAGACCTGTGGATTTACTTAGCTTGGCCACATCACCACTCTTATGAATAACAACTGTGGCATTTTTCCATGTAATGAAAAGTTTTGTGAGAACTTTAATTACTGGTTGGCCTCCAGCACGAAGCATTTCATCTGATATGCCATTATGTCCGGGGGATTTTTCATTTGGCTTAATGCTTTGATTATTTCTGATGAAAGTACAGGCGGCGGATAATCTGTATCTTGGTGATCTGATAATTCGGATTCTTTATCTTGTTTTTGGTTGTTCATTCGATTTAGATGAGTACAAGTCGCCATAAAACTCTTGAGCTACTTTTAGCATTCTGTGCAATAGTTGATCTGTATAGTAGTTATTAGTAATCACATCGGTATAATGTTTCTTTAAGTAGGCTTTGGTAGCCTTGTTTATTTTCCTGTTTATCACTAGCATTGATTGGTGGTCAGGTATTGCTATTTTATTATATATTCCCATGGAAGACTTACTTTATGACGTCTTCCAGGACAGTTGTAAATGATTTAGGGGAATTCGTGTCTCCCTGCCTCACCCCCTCTCGATTTTAAAAGGGTTGGTGTTTTCTCGTGCAGTTTAACTTGCATTGTTGCTGATGCGTACAATTCTTTAAGTACTTTAACATATCGACCATCGAGATAAAGCAACTACGGAGAGATTTAAATACTGTCCAGTGCTCAACGCTGTCGAAGGCCTTCTCGTAATCGACGAAGGTCATACGTAAAGGTTGGCTAAATTCTTGACTCTTCTCCATTAGCTTCTTCACCATAATGAATATGGTCCATAGTGGAGAAGCCTCCGGAAACCGGTTTTTTTCTATTAGCTGATATTCATCTAGCTGTCGTGTTCATCTGTTGCAGCTAATTTTGGCAAATCATTTGTATATTTGTGACAGAGACCTGTGGATTTACTTAGCTTGGCCACATCACCACTCTTATGAATAACAACTGTGGCATTTTTCCATGTAATGAAAAGTTTTGTGAGAACTTTAATTACTGGTTGGCCTCCAGCACGAAGCATTTCATCTGATATGCCATCATGTCCGGGGGATTTTTCATTTGGCTTAATGCTTTGATTATTTCTGATGAAAGTACAGGCGGCGGATAATCTGTATCTTGGTGATCTGATAATTCGGATTCTTTATCTTGTTTTTGGTTGTTCATTCGATTTAGATGAGTACAAGTCGCCATAAAACTCTTGAGCTACTTTTAGCATTCTGTGCAATAGTTGATCTGTATAGTAGTTATTAGTAATCACATCGGTATAATGTTTCTTTAAGTAGGCTTTGGTAGCCTTGTTTATTTTCCTGTTTATCACTAGCATTGATTGGTGGTCAGGTATTGCTATTTTATTATATATTCCCATGGAAGACTTACTTTATGACGTCTTCCAGGACAGTTGTAAATGATTTAGGGGAATTCGTGTCTCCCTGCCTCACCCCCTCTCGATTTTAAAAGGGTTGGTGTTTTCTCGTGCAGTTTAACTTGCATTGTTGCTGATGCGTACAATTCTTTAAGTACTTTAACATATCGACCATCGAGATAAAGCAACTACGGAGAGATTTAAATACTGTCCAGTGCTCAACGCTGTCGAAGGCCTTCTCGTAATCGACGAAGGTCATACGTAAAGGTTGGCTAAATTCTTGACTCTTCTCCATTAGCTTCTTCACCATAATGAATATGGTCCATAGTGGAGAAGCCTCCGAAACCGTTTTTTTTCTATTAGCTGATATTCATCTAGCTGTCGTGTTCATCTGTTGCAGCTAATTTTGGCAAATCATTTGTATATTTGTGACAGAGACCTGTGGATTTACTTAGCTTGGCCACATCACCACTCTTATGAATAACAACTGTGGCATTTTTCCATGTAATGAAAAGTTTTGTGAGAACTTTAATTACTGGTTGGCCTCCAGCACGAAGCATTTCATCTGATATGCCATCATGTCCGGGGGATTTTTCATTTGGCTTAATGCTTTGATTATTTCTGATGAAAGTACAGGCGGCGGATAATCTGTATCTTGGTGATCTGATAATTCGGATTCTTTATCTTGTTTTTGGTGGTTCATTCGATTTAGATGAGTACAAGTCGCCATAAAACTCTTGAGCTACTTTTAGCATTCTGTGCAATAGTTGATCTGTATAGTAGTTATTAGTAATCACATCGGTATAATGTTTCTTTAAGTAGGCTTTGGTAGCCTTGTTTATTTTCCTGTTTATCACTAGCATTGATTGGTGGTCAGGTATTGCTATTTTCCTTCTTTCCTGTATTATTTTTTGTGTTTACTGAAACTTTGCTTTGTTTGCGATTAGTTTTTTGGAGATGCTGTTTTGTTGTATTTAAGATAATAAAACAAATAAAAATAGTTAATTTATTGGTGGTCAAGTATTGCTATTTTCCTTCTTTCCTGTATTATTTTTTTGTGTTAACTGACACTTTGCTTTCTTTGGGAATAGTTTTTTGGAGATGCTGTTTTGTTGTATTGTAAGATAATAAATATAATAAAATAAATAACTAATATATAATCACGAAATGTTTATCTAGACTGCGCAGATATTTTGGTTAGATAAAAATGATAAAAAAATGTCATCTAAATCGGTTCAGACGTTGAAGCGTGAACAAGTACCTAACAAGAGACACAACAGGCCCATGCCTGAAGCACAGACTATAATATATTCTAACATGAATAAATTGTATAATCTACTTTGTTCTACATTAGAATTGTAACATATAAAATTGACATGTATTGTAGCAAAACGGTGTCATTTAGAAGTATATAATTCACGGACTTTTTTGTAATAACCAATTGAATACTTATGTTATATGTAAGTTATAACTTAAAAAATATGCATGTATAGGGAAATAAATGCTATTATTATTTTTGTGCTTATTTTAAATACAGATTTTCAGAGTTCCTTGCCCGAATCTCTATTCCCCTTGAACTATAATTTGTCGGTCTTCAAGTCGAGAGTAACCGGTTTCTTCTAGGCAAGCGCGCCAGATCATAGATTATAACGTTGCTTAACATCAGACAAGTTGTAGTCAAGAGTAAGCCTAAATCATGTAAAAAAAAAGTTCCGCCTGAGGGCGCGCCACGTTCACTTTGTCTCTGTGATTATTTTATGCATATAATAATTTGTGCCGCTAATTTGTTCAAAAAATGTCAATTTATAATTTGAAATTGACTATCTGTTGTGAGTGTTATCTAACCAAAATATCTGCGCCAAGTCTAGATATTATTCACAAATAAAAAAATAAAGTTTCTATAACCATGTTTCCAATCCTAGTCCATTGTTCCAATACAACAGTTTGAAAGTGTTGAAATGTCTGGTCTAAGTTTAAAACTATCAGAGTGGAAATGAAAAAAATATACATATGTAGGTACATAAATATATATGATCTCAATAAATTAGGTAATTTTATATAATTACCGGTAAATGTGATTAATTCGAAAGTTTTTACCACTTTTACCAAGAGCACTGGTAATTATCCATAATTCCCGGTAATTATAATAACCGAATTATCCACATTTACCGTAACATATATACCTAGTTTAAAATGTTACATATTAAGACTTGTACTTAGTAAGATTACATAAGTTGTCGTTTGTGGTTGACAAAAAAATATGACTTTTTTATATCAAGTAACTAATTAGATAAATAATAGTTCGCCTAGAATCATAAGACTGATTATGTGTAATTAAAAAAAATACGACTGATTGTAAGATAAATATATATAATATATACTTATATTCCTTATACATTCTCATTGTTTTATTATTTCCTCACCTCATGCCTGACTCCACTGTTACAACTTTGTGTGGTGTTTTCCGTAACCTCATACCTAGTAACATTCATGAAACTATAATAGGGATCCCAGTCCAAACAGGAATCGTAGTGCAAAAAAAGACAGCATATTTCTATTTTAAATGTTAGGTAGCGGAATTTCCTTTCAAAGAATAATGTAACACGTATTATCTACAAAACGTATGTAGGAACGCCTAAAGTGTTGAATTTATTGACATAACGTCATGTAACTATGTATTTAGGCACGTATTCTAGATGAGCTACAGTTCTAAAGTTAAGGAACGAGTATATGCTATATGCAGCTAGTGTTCAGATCAGTGTAAGAGATCCATTAGGTACCTAGGTACCGGAAAATAACAAGAGCCGTAAATAAATATTCCAGTAGAATTCTAAACGAGAGATATAGGTACATATTATAATCTCACGAGGCGCACTCGTAAAATAATAAGCATACGCTTGTGCATGAAAAGGAGGTCATTTTGCGGCAAAATATGTACATTATGTAGGTACCATTAATTAAATTATTTTACCTATTAAATATAAATAGGTAGACATTTATTTGTTAACTGATTATAAACGTAAATATTAATTATGTACCGTAAAATGGGGTGAATAGGGACAAAAACGGGAATCCATCATTACAATTTTTACCATTTTAGAAGGGGTTTGTAATAGAGTATTGAATCTTTCCTATGGTAACACTAAAAAAACGTAAAAATTGCTGCAAAGTGTAAAAATTGCGCTTGAAAGTGAGCGCCGCCGGTTATAACAGTCATATCAACTTCGCTCTGTAGGCTTTATTTTGTAGTAAGACAGTAAGAGTATTTGCTTAAAACGTTATATTTTAGTGTTTTCGTCGTCATATGTATATAAGCTTCATTTATCACTTAATATTAGTATTATCTTGATGAATTAGAATGCCCTGAGAAATTTGTGTTTTTTGGGGTGAAAGGACGTCTTAGGTAAGAATAGCAACGAGAGCGGAGTAAAAAAGGACTAGAATCAGATGAATAGGGACGACTTATGTATGAATAGGGACAGCTTTATAGGGTTGTCACTATGCAGTTATCATTTTTTAAGATAAATACGTACCTATTCTAGATAATAATAAAATTATTTTTATTATGTTTTCATTTTCATAATAATTAAAACAATTACAACATGTAATAATTAGATTCATCTTATTACAATACATAGTTCAATAAAACAAAATAAATACAGTGACAGCTCTAGCAAATTTCCCCAATCACCTTATTTTCGTCTCAATTCACCCCAATTTCAGGGTAAATAGGGATTGCCTATATTTTTCCGTTTTATTATTAAATTGCAATACTAATTGCGTAGTTTTATATTGGTTCCCAAAGATACCATAAAGACTCATATAATTATATAGCCACACAGCTAATTTTCTTCCCAAAAACACTTTTTTTCGTTGTGAAGTTCAAAATCGTCCCTATTCACCCCCATTATACCGTAGAATGGGGTATTATTATAATAAGATAAATCTAATGATTATATGTTGTGATTGTATTAACCCTTAATTCACTTCCTGAGTCCACTGGATTCACATCAAAATTTCATACTAGGTACTGTAATTCCAACATTTTAGATACTAGTTCCGTAGTAGTCACGCAACTCCTTCCATTAGAAAATCTTTAGAAAAGCTTAAAGATAGTCTAAGTGCTCCAGCCCACTGCCAGAGTTGATTTAGCCTTAGTAAGTTGCTCGTTAGCTTCTCTCTGTGAATGGCAAGTCCATGATGATCCAATGGGTAGTTATCATTTTCCCACTATACTGGATATAAATGTGAAGCCATCGGTGTATGATGTCCGTTCTGTAGAAGAAAAATATTTGTATAACAAAGCAGACTGGTCTAAATTTAATACTTTATCTGAAACATACTTCTCTCAATTAGATTTGGAAAATTCAGATCCACTTGAATTATACAATAGTTTTATAAATATCTTATATCAAATCCGAGATCAATCTATTCCTAAGAAATATCTAATCACACTCCAAAAGCTCTGAGAAAACCAGCTCCATGGTGGAACACACTATGTGAAGAAGCAGTTCAAAAGTCGAAAGAAGCTCTTAAGACATATCATCACTCTCCAACAATTCCTAATTTTATTATTGAATATAAACGTCTTGATGCTAAAAAGAATAAGATATTAAAAGAGGAGCAGGGAAAGTCATGGCATGAATTATGTACTTCTTTCAACAGAATGACACCAGTTTCTAGAATATGGAACTATGTTAAAAAGTTCAAAAGGATTAACAGTAATTGTAATAACAAATCACTAAATGACGAATGGATACCAAGTTTTCTAGAAAAATTAGCAGATTCAACATCAACTGATTTTTCCTCTTTGAATTTTTTAGATAGGTCTGACAATAGAGTGTCTTTCTTAAATGAACCTTATACATTGAATGAGCTTCGCATTTCTCTAAGTAGTCGGAAGGATACTACACCAGGTTTGGATAACATTCCATATAGGTAAACTTATTAAAAAATTACATTTAAATGATCTGAACATTTTATTGGCAATTTATAACAGACTTTGGAATGCATCAGTTATTCCTGAATCATGGAAGACTATGTGTAATACCAATTTTAAAGCCTAATAAGCCTGCAAATAATTCTTCATCATACAGACCTATATCTTTGTCATCCTGTATGGGTAAACTCTTCGAGAACATGTTAAAATTACGTTTAGATTATTTTGTGGAAACTAACTCTAAAATACCTAACACACAATTTGGATTCAGGAAGGGTAAAAGTTGCTCTAAAAGTTTTGTATCATTAATCTCAATTTTAAAAAAAGCCAAGCTTAGCCTTACTAATGTGGTCTGTGTCTTTCTTGATGTAAATGGTGCTTTTGATAATGTCAACATTAAGAGCCTTCTTCTAGTTTTGTATGAGCTAGGACTGTCAACTAAAATATTAAAATGGATATTTAATTTTCTGGATAACAGAACCTTGTAAGTATGTTAAATTTAATAATAAGCTACATGGACCAAAATCTGTCAGTAAAGGCACTATGCAAGGAGCTACCTTATCTCCTCTTTTGTATAATCTATATATGTCGTAGGATAATTCGATACTTCGAATCTTCGCGGAAATCCTAGGGGTTTTGCGAAAACGCGGATAATTAGACATAGGCGAAAAGAGACATGTTTTGAAAGAAGTTGGCTCCTCCTCGCTTCGCTCGTCGTCGCATGTGCGTGGTAGAAAGCAACCTAACGAACCTAATCTACCTTCTGTCACAGACAAGTGACTTCGAGTCCACCACTTGCACTGCAACAGGACTTAAATCCTGACTTTGTCCAGTAAGATTTGATAATTTTTCGCCTATGTCTAATTATCCGCGTTTTCGCAAAACCCCTAGGATTTCCGCGAAGATTCGAAGTATCAAATTATCCTACGACATATACATCTCAAATATTGAAATATGTAAATACATCACATATTAACATTTTACAATTTGCCGATGACTTACTTCTATACGCTGAAAGTCAAAATTTAAATATGGCTGTAAATTACTTGAACTCTGCACTGCTGCAGCTACATCATTATTACAATAATGTATTAAAATTAGATATTAGTTCTGATAAAAGTTCTGTTATTGTTTTTAGTAGAGATCCTTTTGCACAATCTCTTGTTAAAATTAAATACAATAATGAAATCATTCCTGTAAGTAATCAACATAAATTTTTGGGAGTAATAATAGATAACAAGTTAAAATTTGAAGAGCATATTAAGTACCTATATCTGCAGCAATGCAATGAAAAGTATTAATGTTTTAAGATGTTTAGCTGGCACTTATTGGGGTTCTGATCCTAAGACCTTGATCATGCTATATAAAAGTATAGTAAGAAGTCATTTTGATTATAGTAGTTTAGCTTATATGAATGCAAGTAGCACCTTATTACGAAAACTTGATGTAATACAAAATATGGCTTTAAGAATTATTAGTGGAGCTATGTGTTCCACCCCTATTAATTCTATGGAAATTGAAAACTGTATACCTCCATTAATCCAGAGACATTTACTTTTGGCTGATAGATTTTGTTTGAAAGAGTTGACTGCTAATAATGATATAGTGCTGAATAATGTTTTATGTCATTCACAAATATTACACTCAGTTGAAACAACTAGCTTATCAGCCACATCTCTTATTTCCGGAGTTTTGCCTGAAATTACAGCAATAATGACATTGTTACAAAATATCAGTAAAAACATTTGTCCACATGATATCTGGCCAATATATAAATGTCCATATAATGCCTTGATTAATTGCTTAAGTATAGATTGTAATTTAGATGTAATAAATAACAAATTTGATTTTCTGGAATTCTTAGACAGTAAATCAGACTTTTATATTTTATATACAGATGGTTCTAAAGGTGATGAAGGAGTTAAAGCAGCATATTATGATCCACAAATGAATAAAACCCATTGTGTAAAGTTAGATAATAACTGCAGTGTGTTTACTGCAGAAGCATATGCAATTTTAACTGCTTTAACATTTGTAAATAATTCTGTAAATAATATAAATATACTAATTGTAAGTGATTCCAAAAGTGTTCTGTCTGCTTTGAATAATAGTAATTTTTCATATAATTTAAATTACATTGTATATCGTATTAGAGAACTTATAGAAATGATTAGTAAATCAAAGCATGTAGAATTTGTATGGGTTCCCTCACATTGTGGCATTCACGGCAACGAAACAGTAGACTTGGCTACTAGACTGGAGCATGATCTAGATCACTCAGATATGTTGAAGGTACCTTTCACAGATTACTATTGTGCAATCAAAAAGGATTTACTCAGAATATGAAAAGAATATTGGCACATTACCACAGAATGTATATAAGTACTAACAGGTATGTCTGGCTACATATATTATTTTGAGTCACATTTCCAGCCGCCTCATGTAAGCTAAATATAGCGTATAGCGTAGGCTTTAATACCCTGCTAATGTATGTACCTTCATGTAGAAAATAGTTTTTTTTTTTTAAAGCGATACTGGTATCACTAAATTTTATTGTTTACTGTCATTTCACTACTGTCATTGTCAAATCAGAATTCTTGTGTTTTTTGATACCAAATTGTTATGTTCTTATGTTTCTATTTTTGTTTCTATTTTAGGATATTTAACTTTCAGCAGGAGAAAGCCTGCCGCGGCAAGGATACTATAGCCCTGTAACACAGGATCCTTTGTGATACCTAGTACGGAGCTTAGTACACCTACCAACGTAGTGCAAAAACTTTGTTATTGTCATATACCTACAATCATGTACGTAACACGTAAGTTGAAACAATAAAGGATTTATTATTATTATTTATTATTATTAACAAATTTAAATACTGTGGCAGAAAGTTTATAACAGTTATAAATCGTCTGCGATTTGGACATTGTTTGGTTCCAGCTCATTAACAAAGGATTAAAATAGTCCCAGATGATAACTGTACATATTGTTCCCGACCGCATGCTGATATAAAATTATAAACCATATAATTCTTGAATGTCCACATTTCCATTTACAACGACCGAAGACAACGACTAATTTTTGCCAGTGACATAAGTGACATAGCAGCTTATAACTCAATTGATCGTCAAAGTCGGTCAAAGTAACTCAATTAGTGTTCCCCGCCGCATTGAAGATTTACTAAAAAGTGAAGTTTTTTACAAACCTATTTATAAGTATATTTTAAATACTGTTGAAAAAATTTAGTTAAGTTTAATATTTTTATTTGTTTTCCATGTTTGTAAATTTTTATCATATAAGACTTCGACTGAAGGACTTTGTATCCATGGCCATGAATAAATTAAAAATAAAGACATAACAATGCTGACCCTCAGCAGCTCAAAAAGGCCATTACAATTTACAATGAAAATAAATAACAAAATGAATGAGTTTTAATCTTCACTTGAAGGATGATACAGACTTGAAAATAATAACATGAAAATAATGTGCTCTCTATAAAAAATTACAATGTTAGGAAAGTGTGGTCCCTTTCCTTGATTAAGTATATAGATTGTTCTAAAAACTGTATAAATATATATACATAATACGTATAATACTCTATGTAACTGTAGATTTACTAAAACCATTATTTTACCTTAATGATTACAGTTAGTACCTAACTGCACCTAGCAAATAAAAGCCTTTTTATTATATTTCCTTTTAAAACTTTATTATTGCAGTTACAAAACTCTGCTTTAGCTAGGTAGCTTTTGTTGTTTACAGCACATTAGTTCTTGTTGGTCTCGGCTATTGTATATTATAGTCCTTGATCACCACACCATTGTCTCTTGTCATCACTTAATGGGGTATGGTATGCAAACTGATAAATTAAATTATATTCGTGAGTTTCCTTGTAACATTTTAACATTTCTGTAGAATTATCTCTAGTAAACAAGTTGTTGTGAACAATATTGTAATACACATAAATAAATAAATTGTATAAAGACTTTTATCTACACTAATGTTGTAACATTCTACTTATGTTTCCAATACTTACTTGATTTATAATTACTACTGTTATAGCGCAGACAACAAAACACTCAATTTAAGCAATTTCACATGATGGTATAATATCCACATCGATGTCGTAATAGCTCATTATAACATCGATAAAACGCGACCAACCTGATTGCAGGGCCAAAATCAGGTTGGTCGCGTTTTAATCAATAAAACTCGCTGCGCTCGTTTCATAAACTCACACTCGTGTTTTAATACCCTTCATTATATGACAGTTGCATAAACTACTATTATCTACACTAATGTTGTAACATTCTACTTATGTATCGAACCAATAAAAAATCTACAAATATGTATCGAAAGATACTGGTGGCTGACATAATACATAGATTTATTTTGACACATGAATTTCAAACTAGTGTTCACATTATGCGTCAGTTGATAATGAAGTCGATGGTGCGAGCGAGGTGTACGATTGTGCGTGTGTGAGTGACTGCCTTCATTGCTTGCCTATACTGTTTGTTGTCATACCACTTGAATTTGTACACAAATTGAGGGTAGTTACTTAGATATTGAAATAAAATAAAAGCATTGTTTATGTAACCTAGCTCATAAGACGTAACTATAATTAAACTTGATATATACTAGGAGATGACTCTGGCCTCGTAACACAATCTAACGGCTACCACGAGGTCAGAGGATTCCAAACATTTTGTGAAATAATTTATTTGGCAAATAAATGATTTTGTATTTGTATGTTTCCAATACATGACTTATAATTACTACTGTTATAGCGCAGACAACAAAACACTCAATTTAAGCAATTTCACATGATGGTATAATATCCACATCGGATATCGTAATATCTCATTATAACATCAATCAAACGCGACCAACCTGATTGCAGGGCCAATCAGGTTGGTCGCGTTTTATTGATGCGCGCGGCTGCGCTCTCATTGGTTAGATTTTAATAGCGGCAAAATCACTGTGACAAGTGACAATACACGTACGCGTGATTATAAATAAACTATTGTCAGCTTTTACTCTTGTTGTTTGATTAATTGCATTAGTGAAGATAAAGTAGTGTATGCAACTGTATATAACACGGGTATTAAAACACTCGTTTCATAAACTCACACTCGTGTTTATTAAAACACCCTTCATTATATGACAGTTGCATAAACTACTATTTCATTTAATCAAACAGGGAAATGCAGTTTTTTTGTATTTGCATACTCTCTGGACTGAAAACCTTTAAAGTATTATGCTTTAGTTAGTATGTATGTATGTTTGTTACTCTTTTATATGTAGGTAAACAACTATTTAGCAGCTAAGACGAAATGTAATATGTACATACATACCATACTACATAGGCTACAAACTATCATGGATTACAATTTCATAAAACTATAAGTAACTAAAGACATTGTTTTTATTACTTTAATTTAAAAATTTATTAGGTAGGTATGGGCTAACCATGTTTTTCATACACTGTTAAGCATAACTAGGTATAGGTAGGTCTTTTTAAGCCACTTAGCTTACGTCTTTTCTTTTCTGTCACTTTACACACTTACTTACTTACTCGTACTTCATGGTAACACTTTTACTGCGGTCTCGTCTCTCATGTAGTCCTTGCCGTTACAGCGCTTACTGTTGTTCCAATAGTGTAGGAAGTTCCTACACTATTGGAACAACAGCTACTTCCTACTGCTAGTTCCTACTCCTAGTTCCTACTGCCTAGCTCCGGTGTGGTGAACTTGACCAGGTTCCTCTGCTAGGACAGAAAATGGTATGGTATGTTCACTGAAAAATAGGAAATGATTTATGAGCCAAATACCTACTTACTCACTGAAATCCTAATTTATTCTTTAATATCTTAGGCAGGCTTTTTCGTAATTCTATTCTTACAAACATTGGAAACCAAAAGCAACACCAATTTCTTCAATAATATTGTTTGGTAGATACCTTTCCATGAATCCAAAATCTTTTCTGGGACTTCTACGTCGAATTAAATGGATAATAGTTTTGTTATCTTTGAATTATCGAGCACTTTCTTCATTTTGTATTATTGTTTTATTTATGGTTTTTAACCTCAAAAATAAAAATCATATGTTTCAAACCTGTTTGATTTGACTTGATTTGAGTAGTGACAGTGACGTCAAGTAGTGGCACATAGTTTGTCTCGCTTATTTTCTAACCAAGAGAATGAGAAAGTAGGTAATATTTTTGACATTGTATAACTATTCTTCATAGATAATGTTAAGAATGAACTTGGGAATGATTTGGGACGAACAACAATAATAATATATATATATATATATTTTTTATACCAATGATATTATACAAACCCTACAAAAAAAACCTACAAACCTTATTATATTATACCCTTTTTTAAAAGGGTAATAGTATTCTTTGATATTATATGTACACACTGTAATATAAATCGTACCGTTACCATCTTAGACGAAGAAAAGAATAGACGGCGGGTAGCTCCGTTTCATTTCAACAAGAAAGAGATATAGTATTGAGTTATTATAAGTACCGTAAACTGCTGCAACTTTGCACGGGATTTCAAGTTTTTTGCAGATATTTACCATAATATGTATATTATCTGGGTGTTTTTGCTCGAATACACAATATTAGACATTTTATCTTATGCTGTATGGTGTCAAATAGTTCAAAATCTTTGAATTAAATGAAATAGAAGCTTCCAAAGTAGTAGGCAAAGTTGTGGCAAAAAAATCCAACTTTGCCTAGAAGATTATTTTACAAAATAAAAGCAGAGTCAAAAAACCTTGTCTTTGTTTTATAGGCTTGCTAAAGTCTGATCGTTAAATATCTTTGCATACAATTCAAAACGGCTTAGATATTTTTTTCTCGAAATTAGGCAAAGTTGAGCTTGCCTGGAAAATTTACCCATACAATCGGAGAAACTTATTAGGGTTGTGCTAAAAGGCTAAGGCGCCAGATTTTCTTCTGCTTCCTTTCTTTCCAATTTCTTCATGTAGGCACTGCCGAAAATATAAGAAAACATATTTATTTATAATACAAGTACCGATTTTGACATCAAGTGTCTAAAGACCACCGCCTGAAGACACGCTTTCTACCAAAAAACCGCACCAAAGCAAAATTGATTGACTCGATTAGGCGCTACAGTGCCACAGACAGACAGACAGACACACATAGCAGTCAAATTGACACCCCCTTTTGCGTCAGGGGTAGAGAATACAAATATAATACAAAAATTCTCATTTTCGAAAGTCGGTTAAAATACATAGTGGCAGCCCTAGCTCTAGGCAAAGTTGTGTAATTTGTGTTCGAGTAACCGTTTGCAACATTACCTACACTCTATATTACCTTAACTAAGCAATTTCACTAAAAAAAGCAGTAGTCACATTAAAATGGTATATTTTCTTATCTTGTGATGGTTTGAGAAAATAGGATTTCTAGCGTTAAACAGGAAAAAACAAAAAGTTTACAACCACAACAAAATAACGTTCCTCGCCTGCGAGTCTTTGACAATACAATGACGGTTCAAATGACAGTGTTACCTCAGAAAAAAAAACGAAATGGGTTGCCACTTTACTAATGTTATTTACCCCATTTTCAAAAGTAAAATACAGATGATGTGTCAAAAGCAAAATGGTATTTTATGATTTAGGCAAAGTTGGTCTTAGTTGGCAAAGTTGGAGCAGTTTACGGTAACAGAAAAGAACAAAGCTATACTATTTCCGTCTCTAAGAGCGTGCCAGCTTTTTCAAGGCCAGCGACATAAGTAGCTTAACAAACTTTGACAGTTATTTCGACTTTGTAAAATTGTGAAGTTTATTTTGGCATTTTTCTGCATCATTTTTAAATATATTTGCTTGCATTGATTGTTTTAAAGCAGATATAAACCTATAAAACAATAGTTTACAGTTTAGTTTTTTGTCTCATGTGTGGCCACGCTACCCGATCCTCTATAGCTTTTTCTTACTCTAAGGTTACCATCGATCGACTAACGTATCATCGTAAGGTAACACATAATCCGATTGACCTATCTATCACCAATGGTATTGAGTTCAGTCGATATACACAAACGTTGTGGTATTTTGCAAACTCCTGTCTCCTGGTAGCCCTAGTTTTATGTATGATTATATACAAATTTGAATATAAATTATAATGAGCATGACAAGTTTTTGAACGCATCAAAGTTTGTAGCATGGTGAATTTTGGAACGCATCAAAATAAACCACAGACAGACGAAATAGAAAACGATTAAATGAAAATTACAATCTACACTAAGTACCTACCTATATAGGTACTTTAGTACTTATTAATGAAAATTTTGATTAAATTATATTTACTATTTTACCATGCTCAAACTTGGTATGCCTCGCATACAAAGTTTGAGTCTCATTTTGAGTTAAATAAAGGTTAAATACAACCAAAAATTATGACTTTAATAATTATTTTAAATAATGTTCCATAGTAATAGGCCATTTAAGGTTGAGTTTCGACTGCACCAACCAACAATTAGAACTTTTTCGTTTATTGCTATATTGCTACTTTTTCAGTCAATATAAATATCAAAGTTTCATACATACTTCACACAATACATAAAAATCAAAATTACTTTTATCAGACATTTATTTGCCTTTATACAAAAAAATTAGTACACAAAATTAAAAATCTGTTATATCAAATCGAAGTCGTCCCAACTCTATTTATTATTTTTATTTCCTGCACTTTCCGAGATTTTGCATCGAAACGAACTCGTAAAAAATGTTGACATTCATTCAACATGGCGGTATGTCGTCAGTGCTGTGCTGTGTCGTGGTGAGATTGATATTTATTTAGTTTATTACATGCAATGAGATCAAAACGTCGTTAAGAATGGTATGCTTGTATGCTGCAAAATATGAGCATTGAGAAAAGTGCGCGTCCGGCGTGTATAGGTATTGTCAGGTCTCGCAATCAAAGTGTCGATGTCGCGCGATCAGTGTTTCGTCCGCCCCAAGGGTGACAGCGCGGCCCCGAGTTCGGCGCGAGCAGGCGTAGTGCCCGCAGCACCGACTGGGCTTTAAGTACTGAGCGGAAATGTCTGTTGCAGCTACAGTGATCGCCGAGAAACACAAGTGTAACAGCAACAAGCCGTCGGCCCACCACGCAGCGCCGACCCAGCGAGCATTGAGGACATCTGAGGATACCACACTCGAGAACGACCTGCCTAGTTTAAGTTGCCACTGTTCTCTGGCGACCTGACGACGCTCGCACCGACGACGCCGAAGCGCTCGCATCCGATCGCTAAAATGTGGTTGTACTGTAAGGGTGCAACCGTTCTGTAACAAGTGCAAAGCCACACAAACTTCTGTGATATTGGTACTCGAAACTGAGTTAAAGCCTATTGTACATGAAGTAAAGGATACCCCGCAATAATGTCAAACAATCCTCAGTGGAAAATGTTCCAGCCGCCAGAATCGCATGCCTCTCCTCTACATGACATCTTGGACCTCCAGCATGGCTCTATGCAGCCCAAACATGCATATCGCAATGGTGAGTCCCTCATTACGCTCTTCATATTTTACCACTTACTCTAATCAAACTTTAATCTTGCCCGGGCTGTTTAGTTGCGGAGCATGCTGCTGGCACTAAATAGACCCTTTCTATAATATGTATTGTTTCATCATCATCATATAATTCATTTTTTTTTTACTTGAACGGGTTTGCACTTGACCATAGTTTACCTGATAGCAAGCAAAGGCTATGGCCTAATATGGAGTGTGCTTACCCGATAAGAACTGATTCACTCTCGCTTTGAAGATCGCTGGATTATAGTGCGTGGGGAACTGAGAGTCAGGCAGGGAGTTCCACAACCTTGTGGTACGAACAATAAAGGTAGAAGTGTACCGTTTTGTGCGGGTCTTAGGAACTTCCACCATAAACTGGTGTTGTCCTGCCATACCTCTACTCGTCCGGTGATAGAAAAGCTCGGGCGGAATTAGTTCGTGCAATTCCGCGGCACACTCTCCGAAATGCAACCGATAGAAAACCGACAAACTGGCGACTTTGCGACGGTGTTCAAGACTTTGAAGTTTCGCTCGGCACATTAGTTTAGTTCTTATGTGCATAATTATTTTTGACTGCCCTGTTAGCTTAGTTGGTAGTGGTTCTGCCTTCTAATCTAGGGGTGCGGGTTCGATTCCCGCATAACACAAGTAATTATGCATATTAAAAATTTGTAATTACTTGTGTTGATTCTGTCTGGTGTGTCTGGTTGTTTCTATGTATAATAAGTATGTATTTACAAAAAAAAAGTATATATTTATTATATCCGTTATCTAGTACCCATGAAACAAGCGAAAGCTTAGTATGGGGCTAGATGGCGCAGTTGTGATATGTCCTGATTATTTTTTTTATTATTGTTAGAGTAGAAGGTAATCCTAGCTTGATTGGTAGTTCTTGTTATATTGTGCACTTGTAACAGAGTGGTTGTGGCAGGCACTGGACAGATCAACATCATAATATATTGCTGTTACTGTTGCCTCTTAGTTCACTGAGCACTCAACAAAAAACCTAGATATTCAAATAACAAAGTTGTACTAAAAGATTATTCACCTGTTTCTGATTTATGAATAATGAATGCACTAGTAAAGCAATTACCTAATAAATGCAGTGAATTATCTGAAATATCATAATTGTCACCTTAATTTAATCACCAACAAGCTATAATATTAGGTGACTTAAGTAAGTAGCTTTTAAAGTAGAAGTCCCTTGAAAATGATATTTGTGATCATTTAAATTAATGTGCTACCAAAATAAAAGATCTGTCACCAAAATAAATGTACAAACCAGGGATAACATACAAAATATATACATATATTCAGACACACCAGCCATTAATTCTTATTGCATGAGCAAGAATAGAACTAACAGTGTAGTGAAGCACAGAATAGTGCTCTCTACACAATCTGGTTCTAAAGCAGAACAATGACTTAAAATGGATATTAACTACTTCCAACAATCAGTCGAACTATCTGTTGAATCTTTACAAGTCTTGCGCATGTATCTTTACTAAGCTATGGGTTATGTATTTATTTATTTGAATAATGGGCGAGCAGCAAATTGCTGATGTGCCCATATCACACTGTGTCAAAATTGTTTTATGTAGTCCACACAAAGTTCAAAAATTATACAGTCCACTGGTGCAACGATCACAAGTTAACAAGAGATTTTTTGGTTTTATGTAACCAGTCATCAAGCCGGTTCTTAAAGTTGTTTACAGATGTTGCACTGACCACCTCTTTTGGCAACCTGTTCCAGTTATGAACCACTCTGTTACTGAGTATGTGGTGACCTGTGTTAGTTTTGGCAGAGCATCGCTTGATTGTCTGGTTGTGTCCCCTGCTATGATCACAACGATTAATCCGTATAAACCAATTTGATGTATCCGGGAGGTTGTATAGTCCGTTCAAAAGTCTCTATAAGGTCTCCGCGTAGTCGCCTTTCTTCAAGAGTGGTAAGCCGCAAGATTTCCAGCCTTTGCTCATAGGTTTTGCGGCGTAAGGCTAACGGCATCCTGGTCGCTCTTCTTTGGACACTTTCAAGGAGATTAATGTCCTTCCGGAAATATGGGCTCCAGACTTGGAACCCATACTCTAATAGTGGTCTGATGTAGGTCTTGTATATTTTTATGAATAGGTCAATAGTCATAGTAGGGAATGATTTACGGATTACATATATAAAAGAATTAGCCTTCTTAACAATTATATTGATGTGATCTACCCATTTAAGATCTTCTGAGATGGTAACCTCCAAGTCTTTTTGTTGTTTGACTGCAGCTATGGCATTCCCATCTAGGCTGTAACCCACGCAGGGATTATTCCTTCCCAAATGAAGCACACTACACTTGGCAGCATTTAGTTTGATAACCCAGTCTCTGGTCCAGTCTTGTATCCGTTCAAGATCTTCCTGTAGGTGTCCTGATCTGATGAGAGGGTTAGCAAAGAGTTTCCCGTCGTCAGCAAAGAACGCTGTATGACACTCTATGAGCTCAACAAGGTCAGTTATGAAGAGTCCAAACAGCAAGGGCGCCAACACTGAGCCTTGAGGAACGCCACTAAACACCTGTCTGCACTGCGACAAGTGGTCTCTGACTCGAACTTGAAATGTTTTATCTAACAAATAGTTTTTTATCCATGTTAGGAGTTTCCCCCTTACTACACCAAAGTGATCCAGTTTTGCTAATAGTCGTTGGTGCGGGACTTTGTCGAATGCCCTAATAATAGTTGTTGTTACAATAAATCTGCTACAACAACCCCTAAGGGTTGTGTTTTATTGTATGTATAGTGTGTGTATATGCCTACTAAATATTTGTTAATCTGTCTCAATAAATGTTATCCTATTCTATTCAAAAGTAATCTGACACCCAGTCTTTTTATCAAATATTTATATTAGTTAGGATTGTGACCTTTTCCCAGCAGTGGTTCAGTGTAGGTTAAATAAAAAAATAATAATTAAGTTATCCATTTAGATTTGTGGAGGTCCAATGATAGTCTGAAGTGTTTGGAAATGGGTGTGGATTTTCGCGCCTAGCAGTTAGTAGACTGTATCCTAGTTGGTTAAGGCGATCTGGATAGTAGCAGAAGTTTTTGCTCATTTTCCAATAAAAGTTTATATGTACCTATATGGCAAAAGTAATTTGTTTCTTCACATATTCTGACAGTTTTTCCATGCAATTCATTTTTCTTCCAATGATATTTCATATGAAACAACCACAGAACATAAAAATAAGGAGAAGTGGTGTCTGTCAAAATTGGTATTGGAACCATCGCCAAAACTTGCCTGTTTTTATTTGATGGCTAATTATAAAAATTGATTGGTTTGGCATTGGACTATCTATATTATCCACCAAAAAGTAAATTTGATTTATTTTCTGAACCTGATACCTAAACCTTCTCGGCTATGTAAAATCTGTGGGAACAACTGAATTTTATGTTTTTATTTAGTATTGAATGAGGATGGTACAGAACCACACAAATAAATCAAATAATTACATAATTCTAACTTGACTTATAACTCCACTATACATATATACTCACTTTACTCTCTATAGAAGATACTATTACATATGCTAATGACCATTGTAAAATTAATAAAATTGATGTCAATAAGTGAACTAGACCAAACAAAATACTGCTTTACACCTTATCAATTAATATTTTGTGGAATATATTTTTCTTAGTTAGAGCACAGAATACAGAGTACAACAGAATCCTCACTCCCTGTTTGTGTTGCGCAGCGAGCAGAGGGCACAGTAAAGTACGCTCGACAGTTGTGTGTCGCACGGCACATCACTCGCTCGCTAAAAGCGTTGACGTATTAAAGGTGTAAACCGAATAAAGAATTATCAATAATTGGTTAGAGTTAAATAATTCTACATGTTGACAAAATGTTTTGGTTAATTTTGTTAGTGTACAGGGGATATACATATATATTATGTCTTTTTTTCTGTAATTACTGTGACACCTGGGCAAAGTGTAGGTAATTCTTTCTAGGGGTAAATGAAGGAGTCAGTAACTTCAGCTCAGCCAATGAGGACTAAAAGCCTTACTGTTATACAGGAATGTGCGATCAGCAGCCTGTCGCTGCATGTGGAAGTGTACTAGGTGATGGTGCTTGCAGCTCGATTCATAGTACAACTTGGCATTAGACATTTCAGCTTTAAAGGTTTAGGTTTCAGCTTTAGGTTTCTTCTAGGCAAGCGTGCTACATCTTAGACTATAGCGGTGCTTAACATCAGGCAGGCTATAGTCATACGTAAGCCTATTTCGTGTAATTTTTTTTAAATAAGTACAAGTATATATACTGCAGAAATTTGCGTTGGGGCTTTTCAATAAGAGTTATGTATTCTTTATATCAAGGATTCCAGATTTGGAAACAATATTCATATTTGGTACAGCCTAATAAACAACAGAGAATCTTTAAAAAATTTATAATTTTGCAGTATTTTGAGCCTATTAATAAAAACTCGAGTGTTTATTATACATATACACTAGTCACATACATAACAATTAATTATGGCTTTGCCATAGTTAACTACATGGGTACTTGACATTTGAATCCCCATTTATTTTCATAATTATCTAAATTTATCAATAACTTTGCCTCATTGAATTTGCTATGACCACACACAACATGATGAATGCAAATTTTCAAATATGTATGTATTTTTATTTTTGTAAAGGTTTTGTACAAAGTATACAAAATTAATTTATTTTCCAAAATCTTTCGAATCCTCTGACCTCGTGGTACACCAGTATTTGTTCTTATCGTAGTAGTATGCTCGAGCTCAGAGTATTTCTTTATGTGTGATAATGTGTGAAGCATGTGTTGCGTATGACGGCAGGCGCGTACGGCGGCGAGCACGCGGTGCGCGGGGCACACGCGCACTCGCCAGAGGGCGCGGTGGAGGCGTCGGGCGCCGTGCGCGAGACCGGCATCGTGGAGAAGCTACTACACTCGTACGGGTTCATCCAGTGTTGCGAGCGCCAGGCGCGTCTCTTCTTCCACTTCAGCCAGTTCGCCGGCAACACCGAGCACCTCAAGATCGGTGACCCCGTGGAGTTTGAGATGACGTACGACCGCCGCACCGGCAAGCCCATCGCGTCCAGCGTCACCAAGATTGCACCCGAAGTGGTAAGTGCGCGGCGCCGTCGCCGCCGGCCGGCTGCGCGCGCCGCACTGTATACACGTGTTGCGTGCAGGTGCTGAGCGAGGCGCGCGTCACCGGCACCGTCACCACGGAGC
>OZ026808.1:1869572-1933867 GCA_964023185.1 Macaria liturata
GGAGCCGGGGACGAGCCCGACTAGCGACATGTATATTTGTTAAGTTTGTCAGTAGGTGTCGTGTCGTAAGCGGGGGAGCCCGGCGGCGCGCGCGGTGCGGGCCCCGGACCGCGACCGCCCCGAGGCCCGTAGCTTGAGGCTCGCGACGCGCGCAGGAAGCCCTTCAGAGTCTACAAGTTTGTTTTAGACAAGTTCGAGTGTAATCAAATTGAACGAACAATTATATCTACTTATGCCAAATATTTATATGCCCTGTACAATTTTGGAATTTGTGATTAAAGCGATGTACACCACCATAATGGACTTGTAAAGAATGATTTCGTTTTATTTATGACCTCCATCATCTCTTTATTGTGTAACGAAAATCTATTAATTGTGTTGTCAAGAAATAAAAAAAAATAGAAAAAGGATAGGAGTGGTAGGTATTAGATCTTATCCGAGGAGTAGTTACAATCAGGGGAAGCCAGAGTCAACTTAGTTCATACTTGGTAATTATGGATAAGGTAGGTAGAAGTCCTAAAATTAATATTGACTAACTGGGTACACTCGTATATACCTACCATTTATTTATTCATAGTTGCACACATACAATTCATGATAATAAACAAGATATATCCTATACTTCAGTTTTTCATACCTAGATAATTATTTTGTTATTTGTCTTCAGCACGTTTAGTAACAAATGTTGCTAAGAGAGCGCGTCGGATTTGGGCCTCCTGATGCACAAAATATCCACCAATTTAATTACTGCTTTTTAGGGTTCCGTACCCAAAGGGTAAAACGGGATCCTATTACTAAGCCTCCGCTGTCTGTCTGTCTGTTTCCAGGCTGTATCTCTTAAACCGTGATAGCTAGAAAGCTGAAATTTTCACAGATGATGTATTTTCGTTGCCGCTATAACAACAAATACTAAAAAATTAAATATATATATATTAAGGACCCCATACAATAAATGTATTTTTTGCTCAATATTAAAAACGGTAACAGGTAGACGCTTTTAAATTTTCACAGAATATTTACTGGTATATTACCTTCCATAATAAATAAATAACAATAAAGTCAATATTAAAGGGGAGCTCCCATACAATAAACGTGTTTTTTTCGTATATTTTTACTCAATATTAAAAACGGTAACAGGCAGACGCTTCAAAGTTTCACAGAATATTATCTTGTAAATTACTTTTCAAAATAAATAATTAAATAACAATAAATTAAATATGAAAGGGGGCTCCCATACAACAAACGTAATTTTTAAGCAATTTTTACTCGATCTTAATAAACAGGCCTTAAATATTTGTAAGTAATTATTAATAAATATATTGACTATAAAAATAAATATCTAAATTAATATATAAAATAGATGATAGTACGGAACCCTTCGTGCGCGAGTCCGACTCGCACTTGACCGGTTTTTTTAACATTGGAGATCTGTAAATCTACTTGTCACTGTTATCTTAGGTGCGTTCTGCCCTTTTTTAAAAGGGTAATAGTATTCTTTGGTTCTAATTATGCTTGTATATATGTATTGTGTTAACACTCAAATAAGCTCAATAAATTTCAAATAAGTTAGTAATTCCGCACCGATTAAATGTTAATTATTTTTACTGGCTAATAAGATAAGCGTTTGTCCCCCTTGTGACGTGACATTGGCGAAATTGCGGCGGTGCCGCAGAGTCTATAAATAAAAAAAAAAAAGTATTCTTTTTCTTTGGTTCTGAATTCTGCATGGAAGTAATATATAGGGAAATATTACTGCTGATCCAATATGAGCAGAGCGAGGCGAAGTATGACAGGCAGTTGTCTTTTTCTAACTAGGGTGACAATAAATTATATAATTAGGATATACCAATTCATCTTCTTACCAAATCTGGAGCAGTCTCTTTTGGGGTCCTATTTTACCTGCAGCTTGCCAGTCATGATGATCCCTAGCTCTATTGACGCGTTAAGTAACAAACACCAACAAACTTACAAATTAAAATGCACTTTAGTTTGTAACTTATAATAGTATCGATTCGGTTAATTGACAGGGAGGCAATGTAATCAAAATCATAAACATTTTGCAGTAATTACAATATTTATTTACAAGTTCACATTTGAATTGCATATAGGTAGTTGCCTATATCCTATATTTTTTTACATTATCGTGTTTCATGTACTAACCTAATCGAGTGATGGTTTAAACTATGTACAACAATATAATCCTTTTCCTTATGTTTCATGTACTAAACTAAACGAGTACTTAACGTGTTATATTTAAGTTCTTTTGCCATTTTATTTTATTTTTATTTTTAGGAAAACTGAAAAAATATCATATTGCACAAATTATTTCAAGCACGAGAAAATATGGTCACCTTAGTCCCAATAATGTAATCTTACTTAAACTTTAGCATACCTACCTGTAGAAAGATATTATTGCAGCCACTATAAGATTCACTTCTGCATCCCGGAACACTACAAGTTCTTACCATTTTGTTTTTGTTTACTATAAAATACATTTTAAATTATTTTTACAAATTACAAATGAAATTATTTTTTTCCCGCCATCTTTTGTCACATAATGTCATCATAATTTAATGTTGCTTGTGTGAAAAATATTATAATATTAATTTGTTACTTATTTTATTTTGTGTTAATTTCACAAATTAATTCAGATGTCTTTGTGTCGAGTAAAATTTATAATAAATACAATTAAATAATATTATTTATTGCTAAATATTTCAAAACCTAAGTTGACAGTGACATTTATCACACATTATTTTTTAAACTGGCAAGCTGTTGAAGCAAGACAACAGCCTGCTCTATATGCCTTTCATTTTTGACCGATCTCACCCCCGATTTAACATTTATAGAAAATAAACTTTAAATGTAAGAACATAAGGTTTCTATTCGTATAAAATCTATTTCACAAAACAAAAGAGAGAACAATCCAGAGGGAAAGAGAGGGATGATATAAAAAATCCTTGGAATTCTGATAAACAAAACAAGAAGAAAAGAAAATTAGCCTAGTTATGATATGAAGTACTGCTTCAAGTAATATTCATCTGTAAGATTATCCTAATGCAGCCCCTCTATTCAGTCGGTAAGTATTAACCCAATATGTCTTATGGCCAATTCTATGATAATCGATTTATGTTGAGCATGATTGTAAAAAGGTGAACATACGATTTTCAGTAGCAGGTTGTTTAAGACACTCGAACTATGGAAACACATAATCTTCTCCTCAGTCATGGTAAAACGAGCCTACTCACTACATCTCATGTCCAAATTGTTATTTGCAATATACTTGATGCAAAATATAAGAATCCAACAATTAAATCTGTATAGTATAGGCTACTCCTTGATACTGTTGATATTATTGTGTTTGAAAGTGAAAACAAAGTACCTAATCTTATTGATGAAACTAATAAATTAATTATTCATTGATTGGTTAATACACTTATGGGTTTTCATATTCACATAATAGTCCTTTTTTGACATGCTTCTGGTAACTAAACTGAACTACATGAAATCATTCCTACTTATCAATTAAAATCTTTACATGTGAACCAATAAAACTTAAAAAATACTGACCTTTTTCTGGCTCAACATATCAGCATTGCCATCCAGCGTGGTAATGCAGCCAGTATGCTGGGCACACTGCCCTCTGGTAGTGGGCTGGCTACTGCAATTTATTGATAGATTAGATTATCCCATAAAATATTGAGCTGGTGGAATAGTAGTTGAGTACTGGTTGGCAACCTTTTTGAATGTCAAATATTTTTTTTTGTTTATGTTCTAATATATTATTATGTGCAGAAAAAAAAAGAAATCTGTTATTGGGTTGAAAGAATTCTGTAAATAAATTTTGTGATATCACTACTTCCTTTAAAACATAGTGGATTCCCACTGTCTGTCTGCCCTTTATCTATACATATTGAAGAAGGTCAAAAATCTGAACATAGAAGATATTAGACAAAAAAATTTTTGAGTAAATCAATACAAACACTCTATTTAGCAGTTATGTTTGGCTGTTTATTTAAACGCCTATCACACAAAAACAGCTGAACGTATCATCATGATTTTCAGTATTTAGATTACATGAAGTCTAAGTGTCTTAGGCTACTTTTCATCCTGAAATAACGCGAGCGAAGCCACGGGCGTCCACTAGTATGGTAAAGTGAAAGTATTTGAAAACAAAACATTTTAATTTTAATGTCTAGATATCATTTACAGGCCAGTATATTAGTTATTTGTGGGATTGGTTTTCGTTTGACTGCAGCCTGGCTGATGTTAAGCATTGCTTCAGCCTAGGGTGTAACAGGCTTACCTAGAAGATACCTATTTATTACTCTAGATTTGAATACCCCTGGCAATAGTTTGCAGGAAACACAGCTTCTGGTAAAGCTTTGCCGTCCATACAATAAACATTGAAATCCTCCAATATAGAACAAAAAGTTGCATATATATGTTATTGATCCAGTGTCCAATGTATCTTCATACTGGTTCATTTATGATGGTTTAGTTAGCCATTCTAGCATAAAAAAGCACCATAGACACACACACAAACTTTTGCCTGAATTACAAAAATAATTATCAGTGTTCCATTACATACTTTATCTACACTAATGTTGTAACATTCTACTTATGTTTCCAATACTTGACTTATAAATTACTACTGTTATAGCGCAGACAACAAAACACTCAATTTAAGCAATTTCACATGATGGTATAATATCCACATCGATATCGTAATAGCTCATTATAACATCGATAAAACGCGACCAACCTGATTGGCGCGCAGCTGCGCTCTCATTGGTTAGATTTTAATGGCGGCAAAATCACTGTGACAATACACGTACGGGTGAATATAATTTAATAAATTAAAAGTTAAAATGTTACAACATTAGTGAAGATAAAGTAGTGTATGCAACTGCATATAACACGGGTATTAAAACACCCGTTACTATTATGAAACTCGATGCGCTCGTTTCATAAACTCACACTCGTGTTTTAATACCCTTCATTATATGACAGTTGCGTAAACCACTATTTCAATAAACAAAATCACATAAAAGACTTTGATGTGATTGTACAAACAGGTCCCTACCTACATTTAATTTCACATCGTAATGGATATCATGACCAGATGTTCAATATTATATTACTAACCATGTCTAGGATATTAAACAAAGTAGGACATCATTGATCAAACGAACTGAAGTCTATTTACATTAACTGGCTTGTTTGTGAGTAATAATACATTATATTACTCTATGAATGAATATCACCCTGTCCTTGAGTTTTTTTTACCGTACAGACAGTCAATATACATGTGATGATGGATATACTCGTACTATACAATCACGGTGGGTACCTAAAAATCCTGGTTTTACATTATGATCAAAGGCTATTTCTGTTTCCTTACATACACATATATTCCCGGGATTTTGTTTCTTAGACAAAAAATATTCATAAATAAATCGTACATCGACTTTTTAATTGTATTATATTATTAATAATAATTTGCATAAAGTAACAAGCGTTATTCTGTATTCTATTATTGTGATCGAATTTGATTGGTGAACTATTTTTTGAAGTTTTTATATCCTGAAAAATACTTATTAGTTTTTTAATCATATTTCAATCTGGTTGTTGACATGGTCAAATTACATGTTTAAAAATTAAATATTTAATAAGCAATACAATTGTATCTGCTATTAGACCTTTATTATTAGATCTGTAGCTATCGCTTATATTGTACAATGCTAATATGATTACTTTATTACAACTATGTATATAAAATTTGTTTGAAAGTAAGTTAATCTGTACAAATAACAAAAGCGTTTTTAATAGAAGGCTATGAAATGTGGAATTTGCCAGAATATGTATCCTATGTATTTTAATATATAAAAAAGTTAGAGTTTACCCATCTAATCTGATCGGGCTGTCTGAAATGCAACTTATGGTGATCGCGAACGAGTACACCGGGCGCATGATACATGACACGTGATATCACCTACGCGTAGCAACATTTATAACGTCCAATCATGTGTCAGTTATCATAATTTTCTTGCCAGTGAACCTAAGTTGTGTAGTGTGTGATAAAAAAATCCTACACGAGTGAAACCGCAGGCAGCAGCTAGTAAAATATCATGAATCCAGTTGACGCGTTCATTATTTCTTTATCAATACGACGTGCGGTTATTTTTTCCGCCAGTTTCTGATTTAAATATATTGTTAATGATTAACAGCATTATACGAGTGATAAGTGATAACAGTGAAACATGGGCCTCGAGATGTTGACGTTGAAATGTAATGAAGTAAATCGTCTACGTTGTATGTTAAATCAAACATAAAATGTACAATGCTTTCTTCATTTAGCATTGTTCTACATATGTACATACATAGTTATGACTTTGACACCATTTAAGCCAACTTATATTTACAAATAGTTTATTAGTAAATGAAATGAAGACAGTGTCATATTTACTTCTAATACATTGTTATGTATATTTGATATGGTACTACCTCTTTGAGGTCATATGGGTAATTCTCGAAATTCACACTAATTTACAAGTGAAAAATTGTGAGTGTCTTTGTGTGTGTTTATTAATTCTTCAAGAACAAACGGAGAACTGATTTCAATGAAATTTGGTATTGAGACTTCCGAAACGAAGTATTTATAATTTAAACTAATGACCCGTCATATTTACATTAAGACTTCTCTTCAAGAAGATAAACGACTTCGTAATCCGTTGCATAGATCTAATTATATAGGGGGACAGACAGCGGAAGTATCTAATTATATAGGGGGACAGACAGCGGAAGTTGACTTTGTTTTATACTACTCGTATGTATTGATAACTAACATATTAGATAAACTCACGAACTGGAATTCCCCATCGCTTGATTCTACTGAACTTGTCATCTACATTACCTTGTCTACTTACATTATCTTGTTTTTATTTTATTTTTGAATGTGCACTTCACAAATTTAAAACCATAATAGATCAAAAGGTATTGATATTGATGAACCTAAGTACTTATCATATTATACCTAACTTAAACCTAACACTGCCCATTGAAAGGTTTGCGATAGATACCAATAAATCTGTAAAACGTGTAATTACAACGCTATTATTTGTATCAGCCCGAGAAATGAGGTAACATACCCACGACCGGCAGAACTCGAATTTCATTTCCTGAGTGCTAAGCCCGCACTAAAGTTGGAATTAGTGCGGGCTTAGCTAATAACTTAATTGTTACTACATAGTATAAAGTAAAGTCGATTCTTGTGTCTGTCTGTATGTATGTATGCTTAGATCTTTGAAACTACACAACGGATTTTGTTGATGTTTTTTTTTAATCGATACAGTGATTGAATAGGAAGATTTAAATGTATAATAACGCGTGCGAAGCCGCGGGCAAAAGCTAGTAATCACTATAATGTTTAGTTTAGATAGTAATTGAAGTGGGGTTTGGTTGCAGACCATGAGACGCGCCAGAGCTCCAGCCGGGCGGAGGAGGGCGGCGCGGCGGAGAACGAGGGCACGCCCCTCTTGGCCCGCTTCCCCCCCGCGGACGCAGAGCGCAGCCCCTTCATGATGATCGCAGTCAGCTTGCTGCTTACTGTCCTCGTCACCGGCGTCATCATCGGAATATATCTGCTGGTCCTTCAGAATAATTCCGGTAAGTTGTTGTTACTACATTGCGCCATCGAATTGACGGCCGGACTCGTCGTCTGCTACCGCTAGCTAGATATACGTAGTTTCATACTTTATTGGACACACAAATAAAAACACAGTACAAACAAGAGAAATCAATTTAAATTTAATGTCATTTGTGGCGACTAGTGCTTTCTTTTTGTGTTGAATAGACCATTTATTGAGGAAGGCTTTAGGCTATATAACATCACGCTGCAACTAATATGTGCGAAGAAACAATGGAAAATGTGAAAAAAAACGGGCAAAATTATTCATCTTTGAGGGCTTCCGTTGCGTGTGCTGCGAAAACGGTTCAAGATATCAAAAAAATATGTATGAAAGAATTATTCCTCTTGAAATGATCTAACAAAATGTCTGCAACAGAATATGTCTATCTTTTAAGATTAACTCACTAGAACCGTTTTTATGGTAATAACTATTCCATGCGGACGAAGTCGCTGGCACAGCTAGTTCTACAATAAGGAGAAGTCTTAGCAGAAGATTTTAGTAGGTCGGTGTATATGTAAACAAACTAAGTGATGTAATTGTAATATTTCAGAGAACATCCTGCCGCCGGTGGAGACGCCGCTGCGGCTGGTGGCGCGGCGCCAGTGGGCGGCGCCGGGCGGCGCACAGGTTCTCGACGCGCTCGCCGCTACGCTGCCCGCCTCGCTCTGCGCGCGGCGCGTCGGCGTCACGCATACCAACACACAGCCGTGCCACACCACCTCCTCGTGTGCTGTGCTGCTACAGACACTGCAGGTAACTGAAACTCTGGACAAATATCTAGTGTTTTTCCGCTGCGACTGCTCCTTAACCGATTTCAAACAACAAACTTGATAGTTTTTAGGTGTGTTCCTCAAAATTATGTTTATCTGTGTCTCTGTTTGTCTGTTTATATAAACGGTCATCACGCTAAAACGGCTGAACGCAGCATTACAATTTTTGATATGTAGGTAGTATGAGGTTTTAGAAGTGTCATAGGCTACTTTTTATGCCGAAATAATGCGAGCGAAGCCATGGCGCGCACTAGTGTAAAAATATAAGTATGCTATGGACCGGGAATACCTAATGGCGGTCATGTAAAGTACAGTGTATTAGATAACAAAACATTGACATGATTCATTGTGGTCTAATGCTCTACATTTTAACCGCGATCAAAGTATTAGCGTAATATATCAATGAAAACAAATAATAATATATGTATATTATGTTTAAATAGGGAACTCGTCTCTAGACCATGAAAGTAAAGTAAATGAAATATTTTTTTACTGGCGAGCAATTTGTTTGAGGCTTATTACGAGTACCTACAATTTGAGGCATAATACAAATAGTTTGTATGGAAATATGATTGATACACAGTATTTATTTTTTTGTGTGCTATATTTATACGTATTGCCCTTACAAAACAAGAGATTTGATAACAGGAGACCAATCTAAAATTCACAAAACTAGTCAAATCGGATAGGACATTGAGGCGACATTTTAACATTGAATGACGAGGCTAACACACGTGTCTTTTTTTTCGAATAACTTTCTAGACAATGCTGAAAATAAAACAGGATAATAATATATTTTATATTATTATAGATATTATGGTGTTGTTTATACGCCTCCATTTAAATCTGTGTAGTTATATTCTTTCTTCTTATTATAGAGAACATGGCACAACATGGAGGAAGCCTTCACCCGTCTCTGGGTGCCCTGACAACGCACTTTCAAATTGTTATATCTTAGTAGTTACAGTTATTTTTACAGTACACTGTTTATTTATTTTTTAATTTAATTATTTTAAATTCAGTTAATCATTACTTACTGTTAATATCGTATATTTAAGTCAAGGCAAATAAAGGCTTTTTTATTTTATTTATAGAGAATTTATTCTTGGTCCAATCAAGCATCAATGTATTTTGTTTTGTTTTTCAGTCTAACGCATCGCAGATATTGCCCTATAACTTCCTGGTCTCCTCCAACGGGGAGACGTATGAGGCGCTGGGCTGGCGCCGGCCGTCGCCGCTCCTCCCGGAGAAACCATACTCATTGTTGCTAGCTTTCATAGGTATGCATGAAGTGTATGTCATTTTATATATATAAGACTCAAAGGTGTCTGACTGACTGATATAGTGAGATCACTATATCATAACGTTGCGTGGCGTTGATAGATATCAACGCACAGCCCAAACCACTGGACGGATTGGGCTCAAATTTGGAATGAAGGTAGATGTTATAATACATCTACTTCACCTACTTAAAAGTGATATATTCAAAAAGCCTTTCTTAGCGGGTGCCTACATTATAGCAACGGCTTGCAAGCCAAATCGGTCCAGGGGTTTGGACTGTGTCATGTCATGGTTCAGAACTTTGCGATTTATATTATATAAATAAAAAATGTAATTAACTTTTTTTCATATACTTTTTTCGTAATGATTTTCAGGGAACTACACCGACACGTCGCCCAGTCTACTGCAGATTGACGAAGCCAAGAACTTTTTCGCAGAATCAGTGAGTCAACAACATTTAGCTGCCAACTTTACAGTCTTTGGAAAAGCAATATCAAACAACAATGAAACAAACAAACCCACATACCTATTTTACAGTTTGAAAAACTTGCCTCAGTGGAGCAATGAATTAACAGACTGGTGAATATAAATTCCATTTATAATATGGTCGCGAATTAGAGAGAATTCCAAGGTTAACGCCTACACAGGTGCGTTTTCTGAAGATTGCAATTCAAGATTTATTGAAATCCGGATTTGTACTAGTTTCTAAGTAATCGCGGCAGTGGTAAAGCCATAATATTACAAGTAAAAAAAAACTAGTACTGTGTCAACAACTTCAGGAGAATTTTTAAATAACTTAGAGTCCAATTACGACTATACACATATATGTCAAAATTCAAAAATTCAAATTCAAAATTATTTCATTTTCATAAAAATGCACACATACAAGAATATCTCTAAAGCACCGTACTAGACGCCGGTGCGTCTGTGACACGGTGATTAGCACCTTCCGGGGTCTTATTTTATTTATATATGTAGCTATATAGTTATAATGGCTGTCTTGCATAGATGGGGGAGTTACACTCTAACCTTTAACCGATGTCACGCTTGTAACTTTGCAAGCTTCGTTTTTTAAAATATATGTATTTGGACCTGTACGCCTTCGCTGGAAATCGCTCAATATATTAATAATCGTCAATCTTTCGTATCGTATTGTCAATGCATTGTAATTAAAGTATATCTTATATGTTCAAAATTACTTTCAGAACAAAAACTGTTTATTGTTATCACTGATTCGTGTATGATTGCATTTATGTGATTGTAGTTATAAGTTAGAAAATTGTATGTATGTGTATATATTGAAAAATAGTTTGTAAATTTTACTAGCAATGTATAAGAAAGTAGATAAAACGGGTCAGCCCAAGAAAACCAAAAATAATTAATCAAAAGCAAAACTTTATATCTGGGTTAATTGAAGTAGAAATTAGGAACTACACTACTGGCAGGCAGGCAGTAGAAATGAACCCATAAAATCTATGAATCGGCAAAAAATGTCACCGAATGAAATAATTTCAGTCGTTTATAAAATATAGCCAATTACCCAAAAAAATACCCTTTTGGGGGGCACATTTAGGCCCACCAAAAGTAATGCACAGCTCCCACAGGGTAGAAAACTCAGAATAATAAGAACATGGCATTTTTGGCCGATTAGAAATCGCTGCCTACTGGCCTAATACATAAGTTGCTAGAAAGTGGAAGTTCCCTCTAATGAAAACAATTGATTATCATAATTGAGTTATTATTTGCACGTTCCTCTGTGATATTAATTGTTATAAAAGTGCTGAAACATGACTCGCATAATGCGAATTTTATAAAAACTTTTAAAATATTACTCTTCTTTAGTATTTATTTGTCACCCACTTTTCTAAGTTTTCTGTTCAGTTCCTAATTGAAATGATAATACATTAATAAATAATAATATAAACCATTATTTAATTATTATTTTATTTAAAAAATATTGTGTTGTGAACAATGTAATACTTACTTCTTTTACGTAATTGTTTAAAATTGTTGTATGAAAATTTGCATTATGTGAGTACCTTATTAGTTAATCGCTTAATATCTTATTGCTGTTATAACGAATTTTAATTGATATAAGTAGTCGAATTTTATTTGTAAATGTCACGCATAATACTAGTTTTAAATGTAAATTTAGTTTGAATTATGTCGTGTTTTTTGTGATATAGGTACACCTAAAATTATAATTATCATTGTTGACAAAGTCAGATTCTTATGGCACATAAAATATGTAACGTAACTTTTCATTTACATATTATCGATGTTTATTGAAAATGCTTAAAACAGCTTAAAAATACATTTTGGTTAAAACATTGCTGAAATGTGAAAATATTTGGTTGCAAAGGAGTTAAAAAGGCAGGATTTAAGCATGAGAACAGTTTTTAATTGCTGATTAGTGTTAAAATACGTTTATAAGATTTAGCAACATTTTAACTTTTGCAAAACAATACCGTTTTAAGTTTAAATGTTTATTTTTAATGCATTTAAATAGTTTTTTTTTTGGTTTTTCTTTTTTAAAAAATATTTTTTTATTAACTATATGTATAAGTTTTAAGTTGAGTTAATAATAAGTTAATAAAGTAGGAATAAACTACAAAAAATATACGTTAAAGTTCTTAAAAATGCTAAATGTATCAATATTATTACCAACTACATATTTATTTTTTATATTGTTAAGAATGCCATCCAGCGTACTCTAGATGACATCTCTTGTTTAGACATATATTGGGCCCAAAACGTGGCTTAACTATTAGTCCAGAACTTTGAAACTATGCAGTCCGTTTTTGTCCAAAGTGTCAAACTGTAAAAATGTAACCAAATGTAATCAACGTCCCAATTTGCCAGTTGAAGCTAATTAAGGTTGACATTTGATTGTTTGTATGTGATGTTTGAACAACAAGAACCGACTTTTTCATAGTCCTAGACTAATATTTAAACCACGTTTTGTAATAAGGCGGATTTAGTCCCTAAATTAGTTTAACTGTGTTGCAAGAAATAAATAAGTAAATGAAAACTAGACTTGATTACCACGAGGTTTAATTTAATTGTAGTTACTGGCTAGCATTTACGTAAAAAATATGTTAATTTTAATTTCTATGTTTTTTTTGTATTGTTTTTATATGTGGTGTTTTAATAAAGAATTTATCTATCTATGTCGAAAATAAGCTCGGCCTGTTTCGAAGATGTTAATTTTATTGTAAAATAAATGTATTTAAACATTTAAATGATTAGTTGTGGAAGGTATTATAATATGACAGATGAGAACGATATGCTTATCTTTAATTTCTAATGTTGAAGTACCTGTAGCTTGGCTAGCGAAGGCATTCGTATGAGATGCGAACAATTACTAATGTAACTGTCGACGCGGCCAGTCCTTGCATGGTAGGATCCTGGACGCTTCCGTGGGTCGGATGACACGTTAATATGTAGGCCCCGGCTGTTTGTCTTAGCTCGGCAGTCGTTAAGTCATGTCAGAAACCTTTAGGACCGTTTGAAAACGCTAACATCAAGGTTGATGGTTAACGCTCATACAAAGACGATTTTTATTGGAGCATGAACGATTTTCTAGTGCCAGAATCACTTTAAATTATTGCTGAGAGATGGCGCCACCCGAGCGCGCCGGATTTTGGCCCCTCTTAATAATCATGAGGCATTAGATATCAGGCTCACCGATCGAGGCCTTTTCCAACAAGTTAGGAGATTTTGGTTTATGTGTGAGTCGTATTTTCTCATGACTGAAAGTTGTGCCTCTCCCGCAGAATAAATTCGTTAGGGGAGTTCTATTGCATCGTGGTGGGCGCCCCGACGGAAGACGCAAATCGTCGGGTTTTGAGTTTCTTAAACTAACGTTCTAAGGTAGAGTTTTTCTTGCTTCAATATTGAATATGAGTTGCCTGAATAAGATTGTTTCTAATGTTCCCGTTTCTTAACACATACCGACTACTGTTTTGCCTGAGGGTTATCAATATATTATATTGCTCTCTATTGTTGTGTTAATAGTGTTGCTAGGTTACAATATACCTATGTACATTGTTCGGAAGCTACTCATACTCGTATGTACAAGTAAGTATATTCTAGAACCGGTTGCTATGGTAACTTACTATCAAAACAATCTTCTCATTGCTTTTGTCTCTCCAGAATGTTCGTCCTCAAAGTACCTATTTATATTTTAGTGAGAATAAAGTACGATACTATGCGATCTCGGCAATTTTGGGCCAGTGATATTAAGGTTCGAAAGTGTGCATAAAGAGGTGAAAACGGCAAAGACTTTGATTTATAATAAAATATTTTTTTCATGAATATGCCAGTGTCATTCGTTGCCACTGTCGCCCCAGTTGAAAGGTTGAAAAACTAGATAGAAATTGAATTTTGTAATTATTGTCGGAATTTATTAGAAGAACATTTTATTGTTTATTTATCATGTCCCTGGTCGAAATTATTGAACATGATGAAGTTATTTACACGATATTGGACAAACCTCCACCGGATCCACCGCGAACTCCGAGGTAAGCAGTATCCAGCTGTTTTAACCACAGAGCTTTGAAGTCCATGCTTGTCGCCCTGTGCGCGGGGGCGATGTGGCCCGATCGTTGTTCTGTGTGTTTTAACCGACTTCTTAAAAAATGCAAAACACATACAAATTTCCAAAAACAGAATACATTAATTCGACCTGTGTTGGTGATGATGTCGGAATTAGATTAAAGTTGTCCATTTTATCTATATAACTAAACGAGCGTTCTAAAATTCGCGATCGTATGTGTGTGGATGTATGTTTATTAGTTATCGGATATTTCAGAAAAAATAAAATCCTTAATCCAACCGTTTTTTTTTGTTTCCGAACTTGTTGTTGTATTGTAACCCAGTACATGCAACTTATTAGTATACATTTTATCAAACTCGTACCGCTAGTTTTGGAGGTAATGAAGAATACGCAAGGAGAGTAACAAACTTTCGAATTTATACTGCGGTTTGTGTTTCTGTTAAATGAACGCTGGGGCGAGTCACGTCCCGCAGTAATGCTTAGGAGGAACACGAGCTAAGGAAAAGGGGTTGATTTTTAGGTACCAGTCGAAACTCGAGAAACAGTTGAAAGAGACCAAGATACCTCAGATGCGTCGCACTTTCGGTTACGCGGAGACGCCAATAGACCCACCGGAAAAATTCCTCAAAAAGGGCCAGGGAATGACGCAACCCATTAAGAAAACGGACCACAAATGCTTAGCTTCTGGAAACCTTCCGCCGGTGCCGAAAAGACCACCTCCAGGGAAAGGACCTGAGAAGCCTAAAGTCAACTTCCGCGTCTTAAATATCAAGAAAGCCGTGAAAGTCAAGAGTAAAACTGTGGAGCCCAGGTTTGATATACACACTCGTACATAGGAAGTTTAACAATAATCGAGCTAAAAAGCGGCACGAGCTGTACCAACCTTTTCTCGAAGCAATTTACAATTAATAACCGACTCAGCATTACATACATCGATGTCACTACTTTTTACGGTTGAAGAGCTGAGTTGCGAGACTTGTTTTTAACTTATTCAGATAGTAGTGGATGCCCGCGGCTTTGCTCGATTTGTGTCGAGATAAAAAGTAGCCAGTGTCACTCTCAAGACCCTATCTTATCTATTACTGCCATACTATCTTGACCTGCCATAAACTATAATACCTTATTTTTTATCGAAATCGGAACAGGTCCTAATTTATTCAATCGGATTTTCAGTATATGAGATATGGGATATTCACCTCCATGCATATCTAATTACCTACAACCTGGTTATACTATAATTAAAGTACAACATTTCAGATTAGTGGACACCAGGGACGGACACACTAAAGTAATAAAAGGCTCCGGGGAAGTACCAGAGTACTGCCTTCGACCAGATTTCGGCCGCATGCCAGCATATCTATTGAAAAGAAACAGAAAAATACAAAAAGCTCTCGACAAAATCAGATACGAGGAAGAAAATGCGGAAAGCCTTTGTAAGCTTATCAGTGAAGAAGAGCGTATGAAATTGCTTGAGGTTGGTATTCGTAATTCTGCATTTGGAAAGCAACATGACGAGCATAGATTTCGTAGATTAGTGTTATTCACGTGTCCTTAGACAAGTTACCGTAATTTAACAGGCATTTAAATCTAGATGCTTCCGTGGCTCAGTGCACCACGCCAGAGGTCTTTTAAGCGGTTTGACAGTTGTCAAACCGCTCCGATATGGGTGTCGATAGTTTATCGACACCCAGAGTATCGGTAAGCGTAGGTACTAACGTACATATACTGATGGAATAGGAACACTAATGTATGGGATTGATTTAACAATTCGCTCCGCAGAGTGTATCGTGATACATTGGTCTTTCTATTCCGTGCGTTAGTATGCTCACTAATATTTGCCTTTCTGCGTCCGTAGGTCGGATGACACGAAAACTTTAGTATAATATCCGTTATTTATTCCATAACACCAGCGTTTGCTTAGTATGGGGTTCATGAAATATGTCTTTTCTGCAGGATCTTAAGCACAATTGGCACTTGATGCAGAAGGCGTTCCTGCAGCTACCGATGCTCACCGACACCGTGCCCAAAATTCTAAAGAAAACTAAAATGGAAAACGAACTCCGTCAACTAGAAAAAGATATCGCCTTGGTCGAAACCAACCCATATATTTACATTTTCGAATGACAGCTCCCTTTTGGTTAGGAATGTATTTTTCATTTATATCTCCTCATTCCACGGAAAGTTAACGATGTATTATTATTATGTATTTACCTATATACGCGCTTTGACATTTCGTATTCAGGGTTATAGGCAAGTTATTAAAACTTGCCAGCTTTTATCTAGCTTTTAATATTCTCTATAGAAAATTATTCAATAAAGAAACTTAATTTGGAATTTGTTCTTTTTAGACCCAGGGCGCCAAAATCTTGACAGGACTAATCGGATTTTTGTTTCTCCTGCTAAAATAAAAGTATTAAATAGGTTTGATTAATGTTAAAATTTGCCGCATTATCAACTTAAGCCGCTATTTAATCAGCAATTATCTACTTTTCTAGCACTAATGAGGGCTACCGTGTGTAAGTTCACCGCTTGAGGCGCTAGTGTACCGTGAGGTCCAACAGGTTTGAGATGTCAAATGTCAAAAATGGTAGCTCTCATTTTATCTGTAAGTATCGTAAGTATATAATCTAATATCACTATCTTAAAACTAAAGGCATTTAACAAAACAGCGTAATTCAAACATATATCACGTTTATTTCGACAGATTTGTTACAAGAATCACAAAAATATGGGAACGCTGGATGACTAGGACCTCTATACATTTTATAGAAATAGTTGCTTATTCTGATTGACTAGACCTCAGACCGGAACGAAGAGACTCGGCCTCTAAGATATGTAGCCGTACATACTACATACATATATATAACATAGTAACCTGGTTGCCTATTAGTACCCGAGTCGCCTTTTTCAAAGAGCCAACCTTATCATATAGGGAGATCAACGAGGGCAAAATTAATCGATATGCTAAAGCTACCTATAGAAAGCGATTTTGTCTCAGAAGAATTACTAGACCAATTTATATGTGCGCTTCTTCTGAGTGGTAAGCAATGTCCATTTTTGTTTACTATAATAGAATTTCTATTGAATGTTGACATTTTATTTTGTATAATTTTTATATAATGTCTAATTTTGAATACTGGCAATGGAATATATACTGAATTTAGGACGTAACTCTAGAGACTGACAGAATAAATTTAAATTTATTTTGGCAGAACGCTTTGCAATATACAAATTGTGCACAGTTATAATTAAAATAATATTGACATTGCAACCAGGTTTACAGTACATTATTTAAATCCAATATTTGAAAATTATTTCTAAATTATAAAAATAAATCGATGTAGGTATGTACCGCATACGCATTACGACAAACACATATATCTTCTCTCTTTGATTGCACAACCCAGCACACAATATAAAAGGGATACAATGAAGTGACTAAATCCTCAAAAGTTATAAATACACTTGTTTAGAATAGGCAAAAAGTGGTCAAAGGCGGGTGTAACTTTTTCTCTGGCTTCGAACCAATTTAAACGACTTTTGTTCAACTATTTATTCCAACCTCGGACAGAAACCAGTAGTGTTTTTTGGATAAAAACACTACTTTTATATATTATGCTATATTTATTATTGTAACATCAGAGTATTGCTTTAACAGAAGCAAAGCCCACATTTCGGCTGAATTAAACTAATTGTATCTGTATAATTAATTACCTATTTAAAGATAAATGTGTATATTGTAAATTTTATTTTCAGTGTTATTTTGCTGAAAATCTCTGTACTAACTCCAAGACACCAAAGCTACGTCGACAGTTTTGACACTATTTATATAAAAAATTAGAAAACTGGGTTTTGTCTGTTTCGTCTTTATATTCAAAACCACAAACAAACATAGATTGTATATATGAAAACACCACAAAACTCTGGAATGTATGTCAGATATATATGCCAGTTAGCATTGATTCTGAATAAATAAGAACTGTTACTATGTTTAGCTACCGACGCAGCCCCAGCGCATACTTTACCAAAGAGGATAATATTTCAATGATTAACTATTCTGCTTATGTATAAAGCATTAAACCAGTCTCCTATTACACGAGTTAGGCAAATCACTAATAGTGTTATAGTACTTGCAACACATATACAATTCAAATGAAATTGACATATTGTGTCCCGTGGTACTCGGGCAACGCAGCGGCAACGGATATACTAGCCAGTCTGACTTTATGCATACTGAATATAATAATTTTAGCACTGTTTTGGCCCGGGTCTGCTTAAAAATATAAAAAAATCTATAACATTACAGAACATATAATAAAATAAATTCTTACAAAGTGTACTCTAATCATTACATTATTTACTATTTTGTAAAGAAAATCGGAAGAACAATATACAACACAACGGTCACAATGTTTCCAAGTCAACTGAGCTCATTACACACGACAAGTACCTGATTCACTTTCGGATACATTATCTACGTAATTTAAACAGATTTATTAAAATAGATACAAAAATATTGGACTTTTTTTGGCATTTTTAACATACAAGTACAACCTATAAAACAATTACACGACCCTTTAATTAAGGCAAAACAAAACTACGCTTTCTTGTCCGTATGTTCACATATTTAGGACGGCCTCATAAGTAGCATGGGCGCAAATTTGACCGCCTTCATTCTATTTCTAAGTAAACCAATTTTTGACTAGATATATATTTTAATCAGCTTCGCCATAATTCAATTATTATGTGATACTATGGTTCAAGGAGGAGCCTGTATTGGAATGGAACTAGCTCTTACAAGAGGCTGTTCAAACACTGCTAGGCGCTTGGCGACAGATTTTATATTTGCATATGTAAAATTTATTTAAGTTTCAAAACATCAGGGTCATTCTACTATTCTACAACTTAATCTACAATTGTTCATATTTTTTAAGCACATGGACGAAATCAAATGTCACTGTTATATGACAAGTACTTAGCTTACAATGATATAAGTACCCGACATTAGCTTTTTTCTTTATACTCGTAAATAAGCTCATAATTTTGATATCCTCCGCGCTATATAAATCATCTGAACACGAAGAGCTTTTTTTCTGAAAAAGTTTTGTATTTGTTGCTCCTGAAGTAAAACGTATATTGCCAATAATATACGTTTTACTTCAGGAGCAGGAGTTTATTTTTATTTTTAATTTGACGTGTAAATTGGTTTTATGAAAATATATAAATATGAAAATATGAAATAAAATCTTTCTGTTCCACGACCGGACTTTACAAATATTTATATTTGGAGACTTTGATAAATTTTTGTCATTGTGTTTCTAGATTACAAAACGCTTTTCCATTAAGTTATTTTGGGTTACAATACTTACAATTTTCATTTATGGTAACTCATAAAATAGCAGGGATGAAGAATCACACACTTTCAAGTATGTTTAGCTCATATATCTCCAAAATGCATTGGCATATTCCTCATCTAATACATAAAGAAGCTACATGCAGCTCCATATACTCTTAATTCATTTTATCGATACATTTGATGTAAATAGATAGTTACAGTCCGGTCGCTAAGCAACTACCCTCTGCGACACAGGTGCGCCTAGTGCAGAGGGCAGGGTTACAATTAAGTAAAAACACTGTATATGATGCAAAATAAAGATATGTTTATGTTTTATTTGACTGAAAAATATGAGTTATTTGGTCAAGAAAACGACAACGTGACTATAGCCCTTGCAAGCCTTAAAAAAATAACATTGCACTTAATTCGCGATTCATCGGAATGATTTTGAGCAAAAATCGCACTCTTTGAACGGTTTCCGTTGCATTTTGAGATCGTACATGGTTATATCTAATTTCTACTACAACAACATTTTGCTGCGCCGTGTTTTACATGTAACTACAAATTTACTGCTCCACTAGACGACATATGTTGCACTGCATGCACAAAAACCAAATTCATCGTTTTAGCTGCCCACCATACGAGGCTTTAAAAATAAGGAGCAACATCTTCTATTCAATATTTTGTAGTACACGGCGTGACTTGAACTAGAAGCTTTTTTATGAATATCGTACTTACTATCTATGGAATGACATCGTTTTTTACGGAGTTTGTTTTCTTGGTTAGGTATTGACGCTGAAACAAAAAAAAATAATATGTACTGTAGTGTAGTGAATTAATATTTTACGTTTATACTCGTAGCATATAAGTGTCACAATTCATAATAAAATGAGAGAAGTGAAATATAACCCTTTATGGGTGGCCCGAACATGGGCGCTGGCGCCCTGGAGCATACCAACTTTGCTCCGAGGCAGAAGCGGCCGCCGCAGCCGAAATCGGCATTGATGATTATTTTTATGTATATAAATAAATAAATACGCGTAACTTATGATAGTTTGAATGATAAAAAAGACATCGCAAAAAATATTAGAACTTACATTTTAGTCGTCTTTTTGTTATTCTTGTGATATGAGGATCCCTTGGCGAGGCCCTGAGGTCCTTTAGCGAGGCCGGTGGGTCCGCAGGCCACAGGCAGCGGCCCCGTGCGGGAGGCCGGCCCGTCCGCCTTGAGGAACGCACCACCGCGGAGCTCCGGGTCCGGCCCGCTCCATGGCAAGTAGTCTTCCCTGGGAAACATTCGATAAGTCCATAAGAGTAATAATGTGGAGCCATACGCGCATATTTGGGCGACCGTATGGAAATATAAGAAAAATATCGGGTCGAAGAGGATCTCTACAAGCTACGTGTATCCCAGGGGATCCCAGCCAGACCGCGATGGATGGCGTCGTCTGGTATCGGAGGACAGGATCCAGCTGGGTCGTAGCTGGCAAACTATGGTCAAGTGCAAACCTGATTCAGTTTAAAAAAAGTGCATCATGAAGTAATACTTACAGTAACAAAGCGTCTTGAGGGCCACGCCGCAGCAGTGGGTTGGGCCCGCACCTGGCCGCGGTATAATTCGACCTGTACGTAGGTTCAGCGCCAGCGTTGCTCTTCAGTATAGGTCTGAAACATAATATAAGATAAGATCGTATGCTAGCACACATTTGGAACACTCTGCTGACGAGAGCACAGTTTAAATTTAAACTTCTGTATAGCTAGCTTCTGACATAGTTAGGTAAACGACTTCGAAATTGTGGCAAACCGTCAGTACTTACAACTTACAATTTTGTGCGTACATACGAGTACGCCATCTCTCAAAAGGAATGTCACGGGTTGTTTTCCCAACAACCATAAGTTTCAGGTCTTTGTTAGGACGTTGATTTGGACTAATATTAGCAATGTTAGTGCGAGCAAGCAATTGCTTATGGCAAGTTGCTGGTAGACCAGTTAGTAATCTCGAGAATAAAGAGAAAAACTTTTGAAAATTATGGAAGATTTGGGACTTACATAATAAATAGGACTTTATCTTAGAAAATGATACAAATAGAGAGATATTGCCATACACATAGATATATAGACAACTACTACTTACGTTTAAATGACATCATAATAACACTCAGTGATAAAATCTACTACGACATAGATCTGTATACAAACACCATAGGTAACAAGACTTTCACATGCCACACTCGGAAATATACAACAAAACTATTACATCATACATTTCATAGCATCACAACTGACAAAATAGCCTTGTGGTTTAAGAGTGGTATACTATGGGGTAAACGTACTAAAAAGGTAGAATACAAGTCAAAAGCAGGAGGCAGCTAAATAAAATTAAAATGGTAATGAATGATTCATTAAAGCGGTCTAGACACAAGTTACAAAATTAAATTAAACTATTTGATGTAACAGTAAATAATAAAAAAATCGAGACATTGCCCCACACTAAGCAAACGCTTGTGTCGAGGGTACTAGACAATATGTACACCGATCAACGGAAATCTAATATGAATCTCTATTGATATTATAAGACAAAAAATAATACGTGTCCTAAGATCGAAGTTATAAATACGTGCTATCTTTTATTATGTTAGTATGATTTGTTCCAATAATTTATTATTCTTACGTCTTACTGTCTATAAAAAAACTATGAATACCTATTATCCAACATCTTTAAACCACTCCTTGTAGATATATTCTAGACATTCTAGTAAACTAGTAACTAAACTTGACAACACACATAAAGCTTCACAGTACAAGCCCAAAATAAATAAGACATATCGAACACATATATATATGTATATGTATCTCTCTTTAATTGCATAAATTGATATTGTTTATGTAGAAGTTTTACAGAGAAAACTTAGCCACGAAAAGAATCAGTCAATATAAAACTACTATACTTGAAATTGTGGACTTAATTCAGTGCCGTTATAATAATATTTTATACTGCTGGCTATAATTGAAAAAAAATCTTTTTGTTTTAGTTGGCTATTGTATTTTTTCTTACGACACTCTTAAAAAAACAATTCTTCATAGGAAATGTACTCTTCAACTTCACACAAATTCAACATGCTTTCAAAATCACTATCAAAAAATAAAACAATTTACAGAACACAACTTAATAACGGAATCTAACCAAACACATAGATTTTATATTAACCTTAAACTTTTGCATAATATTATTATGGAAAGTTTATATAGTCGATGCTGGCCCAATTTTATTTCCGGAAAATGTATGCTCTACGTAGTCTTAAGGAAAAACCCAAAGGATAGATTTAAACAAGGGAAACGAAGACGGAAACTTTGAAAAGCGGCATTATTGCTTCAATGGACTTTTGGTATGCCGCGAAATATAAACAGTTGCATACAAAATATGATACAAACTGGGGAAGCATATTTGTTTTCTTAAATTTTCATTTTTTTACAACGAAATGTTAACGCATTAATGTAGTTAGGTACAACGCCTTAAGATGCTTTGTATGACTAACTTATTTGTTATACATACCATGTATATTGTATATCATAGTCCAATAATTCAAAGTTTCACAAAATAATGAGATCTTTTATTCGAATGATCCCAAATGTTGATGAACGAGGCTTTATATAGCAAGAGCACATAGAATCTCAGACGATGACCTTTGTATGTCTGTCTCTGTTATTCTACTACATAACTACTAGCATGACTGCGACATATCTGAGTGAGATGGCAATACTCTCACGCGGCAGCGAGAGATATATCAATAATTATAGAATGTAAGACATAATCAATATAATGTAGATACACCCATGATACCCACCAATTAGTTAAGATAAACATCTTTTTTTACTGCGGCAATAAAATTTCGTCCTTCACTATAAAAAAGATTTGGAAAGCCGAATTTAAAATATCATATGAGCGCAGTACCCGCTATCTGTACAAGAGTACGTACAAGATACGACTTTTCGTTAGCATGTCATGTCCTCTCTTGTTTCTTACGTCACCGATACACACTCACAGGTCAACGGCCGGGATTCCATGGGTAACGCGAGGGGATTTTCCCTTTGCTAGTTTGGCTTATTGGTAAGTAAATGGTAGAGACAGCATCGACTTTGCGGTGCAGATGAGAACGTACTTGAGAGGCTGCGTCCAGGGCTTAGGGCGGCGCGGCGGCGGCGGCGGCGACTGCGGCCGCGGCGACACCTCGCGCCCGCCGCTACGCATTAATGTTAGTGTCACGCAACGAACTGTGCGCCACGGGGCTGATCAGACGATACTAGCTCAGCTCAGCTCTCGCTCAGGGCTCACGTGCGACACCGAAGTAATACAGTGTATGTACATCATTTTAAGAAATATTTGTTTAGGTAAACTGAGTATTCGTTATTGAGTATTTTTGATCAAATACGTATTGTTTATAGGAATGTATATTGTTTTAATTGTCAAGACAGAATTTTTTAGTACATGTTTTGTGTCAAAGTAGCGATATAAATTCTCACAGATCTGAAAGTGTTTTATGCTCGTTATTATCGAATTTAATTTTCAAAACCTTATTTCATATATATTTAACCGACATTCAATGATAGGTAACTATGTACCTTTTAGAATGTCGTATATTTGAGTAGGTAGTATTTTTAAATGTAGTGCATTACAGGCTCATTGCTTTCGCGAGAAGTCCCCGTGGCTAGAAATACAAGCAGTTTGCTTAGTTCTGCCGCGGTGGCTGATTGGGGAAGTGGTGCGACTGTAGGTACTATATGACCTACTTAATTTAAAATAACTTTTGTTTTTACATAAAAAAAAAAATAGGTAGATTATTAAGATCTATATTAGTCTGTAAGTTTTGTTTATATGCCTACATTTAAACCTGTTCTTTCCGTAAATAAATATTTTTCTTTCTTCTTTCTTTTCTTTCTAATTAACACTACAGAAATCAGTTTTAATTTAAAAAATGTTAACAACGTAATAAATAAATTTAAATAAACAAATATAAGAATTACTTTTTGAAAGAAGGATTTTCGTGAAACAATCTCATCAGCCCCGTAGTGTGATAATGTATGAAAGGATCTGTGTCAGTGTTGTACAAATTTTCGCCCGATGTGGGAAGCAAAGTGATTGAAATAAAATATCTGCTGAGTATTATCCATCGATATGATATTTATACAACATTAACAATGATTCAAGCTTAAAAAGCGTTGGGACCCTTGGGTTTAAGAAAGTTGAGATATTATCGATGTAAAATATGTAAATGCAAGACCTAGCCCAGTGTGGATAAAGGTTAACACACCATTTTCCTGTATTAAGCGAGTTAAAACTGTGCATATAAATTGGAAAGGCTCGGAATTAATCTTATAATACATGATAAAATGTGACTGTACCAAAATGTTATAATTTACACTGTGTAAAAGAATTTTCAAAACGATTGATATCTATATCGAATCCATGTGATACGACCATAACTCTTCCAGTGCTAAATAAAATAACTATTTCAAGTGTTAATGCCTTTTATAATATGTGACAGTATATTGTACAGAAAAATACTATTTAAATAAACATACATTTCATTTGATATTTCATTAGCTTGTAGAAAGAGAATTACTGTGCAATATTGTGTTATTCAGTGCATGTAATCGAATACTTCCTCTATTGATATGTTTGCAGCAAGTATGATTAACATATTCCTTCGTTTATTTTTTCTTTTTTTTATTAAACATTTGTATTTTACTCCGAAAATGTTAATTGAGTAATATTTACTCGTTCCCTAACTCTTGTACATTCAATTTCGCTGCCAACTTAACAATAGAAGCCATATTAAAATTTGTTGACACTCTATCGACTTTGTCTGCTTCATACAGTCTGAGGACAGACAGTTTTTAACCGACTTCAAAAAAAGGAGGTTATTATCTATCGCTTCTTTCTTTCTTATATGTGTGAGCTACAGACAGTGTGCAACCGGTATTATTATTAGCCATAGTGGTTACTTTAAAATTTTTACCTGTTTTGAAAGAAAAAGTAGGATAGTGAGAAGAGAAAAATAATTGTATCGACTTACTCTTTAGGCTCTACAACAGTGACGCGTTTGATCTCCTTGGCTTCGTAGACCTTGGGTCTGGGCTGGTCATCTTCCACCACCACGGAGTTGAGGATCTGTTCTGTCAGTTCTTCGTTGTAGTCCACACTTTCTAAAGCTATACCAATGACGCGCTCGGCAATTCGCGGATACAGCTTTTGGTACTTCTGTTTCACTAAAATACACAAGATTTTTTAATAACTCACTTTTTCTTCTTAACCGACTTCAAAGAAGGTATTAGTTCGAAGTACGTTAATTTAATTCCGTGTGTTGGCTCAACTTGGTGTGAACAAACATGTACATACATACGTGTTTTTTCGCACAGTGAAATAAATATAATAGTTTACGTTGAATTTGAGGTAAAATGTATCAATAAACTGAATGGAAGAAACTTCAGAATGTTCGTGATCCTAACACTATAATCTACAGTCAATTTCAAGGCTGGCAGTTATTTATCTCAAGTTAGAGTACTTACTTCTATTCAAATTAAATTTTTTTCAAAAAAAATTCAAAAAAAAGAAAAAGTTCGAGATTTTATAATATTATGCATACCATAGAGTAATATAATACGCATACTGTGCTTACCTAAGAATTTTTTGTGTACCTATTAATTTGATATGTAGCGTAAAGAAATTATAAAATTTTGTAACTCGCATAGAATTGATCAATAACTAATTACGTGCATAACAACGGACCCCGAACTAGGCCGAGACCTCGGTGATCCAAAATTGAATTTAATTACATACTTGAAATTCGCGCTTTTCCAGTAGAATAAAATGATAACAATAAATTTATAATGACATTTGTTGATGTTTGATGTGACTACATGAAACTATTCTACCATAGAACAATCACAAGGTTAATAATTTACTAAGTATCTTGTTCAAGACGCTTAAATTTGCTACTTGCTTGTGTGGTATGTGTGTGTGTGTGTGTGTGTGTAAGAGAGAGAAGCTGAGTAACCACCGGGCAGTTAAGCTGGATGACAGCCGTGCATGTATTGGTGTTGATGCAGTGCTTGTCATATGGTGTTGTGTCTGGTAGTAAAGCAAGAACGGTATGTTTGCTACGGCAGGTTTGTACAGGGTGTGTCAGTCTCGTTTATCCCTTGACTAAGACCTGTATTATAAACTTTGACCATACGTTCCGTTTCTTCGTAGGTCTTTGCCAATAGCCATTTTTTCATTTTTCCTTGCGGGGAGCCGAGGGCAGCGCGTTTCGCAGGACGCGGCGTAGATGCAGTACTGGTCGCGCTGCCGACATGATCGGTCGTTTCAATATTTTCAGTTTGCATGGTATCATTCCGGCAACCCTCACAACGCCATCCCTCTGTTTGTTTTTGGTTCCGCGCCGATATGTTAACACATATAATGTGATAGTGAGCATCACAAACAGTACATGTTAGGTATCTCGGAACAGTTATAGGCTGTTTACAAGCGAAGCAATTTTTGTTAGTGATTGTGCCTAAATTCGTGCAAAATAATATCAACAAACTGCTAGCTATGTTCCGGCGCACGTGTTACGGAGAGGGACGGGCAGAGCTCCAGAGCTATACGTGCGAGTGAGATGCACGACTTCCTAACCACAAATCAATCTCGCACAAAATGGATGGCTTCAGTTGTGAACAAATAGCAATTTATTCTAGTGATTATGGATATTTAGAGCTTGATTTAGCCGGACCTTGTAAGTAAACTTGTAGCTGAAGATGATCTCCTGTCTTGTACATTTCGTCACTATATTATTGGTCGTTTGTATGTATAATAAGTATGTATTTACAAAAGAAAAGTAATTTAAGTATTATATCCGTTGTCTAGTCCCCACGACACAAGCGTTTGCTTAGTGTGGGGCTAGATGGCGCTGTGTCTAATGTCCCGGAATATTTATTTATTTATTTTATATCTTCATGTTTTGAATTTTATAGTACAAGAGAAAACGTAAACAATGTTTTGACAGCAAGCGCGCGGGGGAAATCTGTTTATGTTGTTTTACTGTATATAATTTATGTAAATTTTGTATACATGGAAATAAGCTTGAACAAAAAACCGAAGGAGTATTAAGCCAACCGACAGATCTAGTTTCAAATGAGAATTTTCTAGTAAAACCTATAAAATATCATAATCCACTCACTCAATAGCTTATCGCCGGGGGTTCTGAGTGGCGGCTCTTTTTTCAGGGGCTGTGTGTTCGGCGCCGCCGGCGGCCCTTCCTTCTTGCTGCTGGCCTCTTTCTTCACAAACCCGCGCTTCACCAACTCTTCGCTCACTATCTGAACATTGTTCTCGTTATTCGATAGAATGTCTAGGATCATCATCTCGTCCGCTTTGGGAAATATGCTCTTGAGGTACCTGTAACGTAAGTTATTCTCATTTAAATAAATAAATTGATATTGTATTGATTAATAAATAAACATATTGTATGTGTCACACACTTTATTAAATGAGATAAAACATTTTAATACTTAAAATACGAGTACATTTATTTACAATAATATAATATAAAAACAAGGGAAGAAAAACTAAACATACTACTTCTAACTACTACAAATAGGGGGCACTTAGAAAATCTTTAGAAAAGCCTAAAGATAATCTAAGTGCTCCAGCCCACTACCAGAGGGCAGCGTGCCCAGCATACTGGCCGCATTACCACGCTGGATGGCAATGCTGATACGTTGAGCCAGAAAAAGGCCAGCATTTTGGTCATGCGTCGCGTCAACCAAGCGCTCCGAGAGGTTTTGGAAAATAGTATGGGGTCCCGGACCCCACGGCCCCAAAGTCTCGACTCCAAAAGGCTCAAATATGTAACCTCGGCCGAGGTTAGCATATTTGCGTCTCTTGTGATGCTCGGCATATTTTAATTGGTTATAACATATATAAAATACATATTTGTGTTAATTTCATCTAGTAAATGTCATATTGTGGCGCTCCATGTCGACATAAGCGTCGGGCCCGCTGTTAGCACTGGTAGACATTTAGAAACATCTCGACAATTGTCGACACAAACCACGAGAAACTCATTTCGCGTTGCGCATTTTAAGCCTGCAAGGTCCACTTTGGGTCACAACGCCGTAGCGGAGTCACTTAAAGAGTTCTCTGGTATATTTCATAGAATAATCTGGAAACCTGTGTTCACACCTTCATTTCTATACCTACTCTAAAGTGTGTCTCCATTCTCCCAGAAAAAATAAAATAAAATGAGTAAGTTATTCAAGGAGAGAAATGGAAAGAGCTATGCTCGGAATCACTTTGCGCGATAGAAGGAAAAATGAGTGAATACGGCGGAAAACGGGACTGAAAGACGTAGTAGACGTCATTACGGGAAGAAAGTGGAGATGGGCTGGCCATATTGCTCGAGTGGACTGTCACCGATGGACACGAAGACTAGTAGTGTGGAGACCATGGGCAGACAGGAGACCACGAGGCCGCCCACCGTTACGATGGGTTGATGACATCCGGAAGCACGCGGGTCACAACTGGATGGCTAGAGCAGCAGATCGCGAGTCATGGAAAAAATAGGAGAGGCCTATGTTCAGAAATGGACAACTAATGGCTAAGAAAGAAGAGAAGAAGTTATTCAAGGTCAAGGCTAAGAAAGAAGAGAAGAAGTTATTCAAGGTCAAAGTAAAAAAAAACTTGATGTTACAACATCAAGTTTTTCGCTAATATCTCGGTTCCTATTAGTCTAGCGATGTTATGGTCAATTAGAAAATTACCAAAGTAAGTAAGTGGATTGTTCAACGTACTTGAGTTTCATCTTGGGCGAGTGTTGCCTGGTGACGTGACCGTCGCTCGACTTGAAGGTCGTGCCGTAGTAGCTGGACGCGCCCGACGGGGGCCGGAACAGCGACGGAGAACCTGAACACACAATCTATATATTATATAAAACTCAAAGGTGACTGACTGACTGATATAGAGATCTATCAACGCACAGCCCAAACCACTAGACGGATTGGGCTGAAATTTGAAATGGAGGTAGATGTTATAACGTCGGCATCCGCTAAGAAAGGGTTTTTGGAAATGCCACTTTAAAAGGGGTGAAATAGGGGATGCAAGTTTTACTTCTTAATGCGAGCGGAGCCGCTAAGATCCACTAGTCTATACATATAATAAAGCATTATATACATAAAAAAATTGCTTGTGTTGAGTCTGCTCGCTTCAATGTATACTAAGTATTTATTTACAAAAGAAACATTTATAAGATTTTTTTTTGGGTAGGTATAAAGAAAATCTTTATTTACAATAATAATACATAATAACAAGAGAATAGAAACTAAGCACACTACATCTAACTACAAAATAAAAAGGGGGGCACTTAGAAAATCTTTAGATAAGCCTAAATATATAAGATATTTATAAGTACACAGATACCTATAAGACATAAGTATTATATCCGGTTTCTAGTACTCACGAGTGTGTAATGTCCCAGAATATTTATTTATTTTACCTTAAGTGGGTCAAAAATTTGACTATAGAAGATTTTAAAACAAATGTTTGATTATCATTTTTGGGTTAAATTGTTTGTCTGTTTATTTAAACGCGGATCATTCAAAATCATATTCTGGTGTTTTACTATTTACTTATCCAAGGACATAATATATGTCTTCTGTGCAAGGATCTGGGCGACCACCACGATGTATCTACCCAACGAATAACAAATTCATTTTGCGAGGGAGTAACGACCCCCAATCAAAAGGAAATACGTCTCTAAGAGAAAGAGGGACTATTTGGTTAAACTTTCGGCCATAGCTTTTGCTTGCTATCACTATCAGGTAAACTATGGCCAAGTGCAAACCCGTTCAAGTTAATAAAAACTTACACAAGTAAAAGTTGTATTAACATACCCCATATAATAATGAGCCACTTTAATTTTCTCCATAATTTAGATGGTTTTTTTGACAGCGCTTCCTTTGCTACGACAATATCGTACATTTTTGCTGAACGTAACAAATTACTCGCATTATTTACCTTATCGATGCGCGACTGAAATATTGTCCTCGAATAACAATGATAACGATTTATTTTTATCATAAAGATAGGTATATAAACATAGTATATCAAAAGCCGAACTTGCCACTAAAAAGATCGTAAATAGGCTACATTTAAATGTAATGGGAGAAACAATCAGTAGCTGTATGTAATGAAAAGTAAATATAATTTTCTAGACAAATTAAATAAATTAGTGAATTTATTAAGTATAAAAAGGATAAAAAGGACATAGAAAGTTTACTAATAAAACTAATTAATACCTATAAAATAACAAAAATATGGTTTTTGCGCAGGTATACGTTTTGAGGTTTTCCAAACATATTGGTTTCGCTATCGAGATTGCAGTTACAAAACTTATCCTAGTAAATATTAATATAAATATTCCGGAACATTTCACGTAACGCCATCTAGCCCCAACAAAACGCTAGTCATGGTAACGATATACGACAAGAGAATAATAATAACGGATATAATACTTAACGGATTAATATAGTTTTATTGACACATAAATATATCGCAGGCAGCACTAGCCAGATGGATCAATGCCATCCGATCCATCGAGGGGCCTCTCTGGATAAGAAAGGCACAAGACCGACACCAATGGTACCTAAGGGAGCCGGCCTATATGGGTCGACAAGGCCTGAAAATGAGAATGACGATACGTAAATATAAGTAGGTACATGGTCATCGTAAACTTACTGTTAGGAGTGGCGGTGAAAGGTAAGTAATACTCCTGCGACGGCGCCGACACCATCCCTTTGGCCATCACCACGGCCGAGTATACACCCGCTGCACCTGAACAAAATTATACAAATGTTACTGTAAAAGCCCGCAGGGGGAGTCACGACCCTCAGCCATGAGGAAGTACGGCTTAAGGGTGCGCTAGTCGGCTTTTTAGCCATACCACTGTAGTCAAATGATGACTCTGTTGTTTGATAACGTACGTTTAAAGTTGAGCATAATATCGATTTGTTTTGGTGACATCTATCTCTGTAGCTGCTGTTATAATTAAAAATAATAATAAGGTATTTAAAGGTGGTGAGGCCCAAAATATAACGTAATTTTATTACAACTTTCGGCACAATTATATACTAGATGAAGTATGAAATTTTCTAAAACAATATAGCAACAGACATAGTTTGGTTCTTCAAATGTTTAAACACCTTTATTTTAAATTACAATTTTCGGTATTGTTTTCAGGAGAACTTGAATTCTAACAGCCTACTCGTAATTTTAAAGCGCTCGTTTCAGCCTAAATTGCATTTGTATTTCAATTCAAATTTACAATTCGTGAGTGCAGTGGGCATTCGATCAGTTACACACAGGCATACTCGCATATCCCTTTCTTGTAGAAATAGCAAGCAACCTACGCCCACTAACGAGTTTGAGTCGGTGACAAGCGGAACCCTAAGATAAAGAGAAAATTATATAAAGGCTACCTTTGGTGAGTCTCGCAGCGGAGGGTGACATGGTAAGCGGGCCGGGAGTGACCAGGGGGTGTTTCTCCACTTGCAGCGCACTGATCACCACGGCTTCACGGTTGTGGTACCTGCAGGCAACAACATAGTACACTGTATACTATTGTTATATAAATAGTAATACATTTATTGAGACAGATTTACCATACATACACACACACACATATATACAATAAATAAATATAGTAAGTATAGTAGTCTAGTGGATGTCTACTCACTTTTAGAAGTATTTTATTTATTTATTTAGTAAGTTTAAGCTGTACGTTGATAAATCAGTCAATCATCAGCTACTTTTGCGTTTTATACAATACAGATATATAGATTTTAATCTCGGCACTAAGTTAGAGAAAGTATCAAGCATAGGCTGAAAGGATGGCTTATTGAGAAATTTTGGACATATTTAAATTAAATATTTAATTCGTATAACATTTTAGAAGTTACATATGTTTTTGCGTGATGGTCGTTTAAATAAATAGACAAACAGATAAACAGAAACACAGACAAAAATTCTAAACAGTGCTAAAACGTGTTCTGTTATCTATAGTATATGTATCCAAACATTTTTTTTAAATATCTTCCATGTACAGACTTTTGACTCTCTTCAGCTTTATTATTCGTAAAGATATTTTTTTGATAGGTAAAAGAATATGAATAAAGATGATTACGAATATTTAGAGTAAAAAATTAAAAACTATAAATATAAAACTCTTGCAACTTATAATGATGGGAAAATTTGCGGGAAGAAGACGAGTCGGTCGCAGAAAGAAGTCCTGGTTGCGGAACATTCGAGAATAGACCGGGATCAAAAGTGCCGCAGAATTGTTTCGCTTGGCAATGAACAAAATAAAGTATGCAGAACTGAGTGGCAGCCTTCACTAGGTGGAGAGGCACCATAAGAAGAAAAGTAAAAAAACTTACTTTTTGAGCAGAATCCTGATGTGCGTGTCGCTGACAGTGGGGAACATGGCGCCGATCTTGCCCACCATTGCGTCTGTGTCCGAGTGGAGCGAGAGCGAGTCGTTAAAGCGGTCACTCAGGTGGGACACGCGGCCAGGCACGGGGCTGTCCCGCGCCGTGAGGCACAGCGCTCGCCCGAGGATAGGGCTCGGCTGCGGCGTCGCGAACTGCCGCTCCTGCAACGTGCCGCGAACAATGTGTCAACATATGTTTTACTACTTGGTGCTCGCAGCTTCGCTCGCATTAAGAAGTAAAACTTGCATCCCCTATTTCACCCCTTTAAAAGTGGCACTTCCAAAAATCTTTTCTTAAAGGATGCCTACGTCATTACATCTGCTTGAATGCCAAATTTTAGCCCAATCTGTCCAGTGGTTTGGGCTGTGCGTTGATACTTGATAGATCACTCTCATATCAGTTAGACATCTTATATCAGTCAGTCACCTTTGAGTTTTATATATTTAGACTACATAGAAAAGTATATAAATATTATATCCGTGATCAACGTTTGCTTAGTGTGGGGCTAGATGGCGCTGTAAGCAATGTCCCGGAATATTTATTATTTTTCTTTGAATCTAGCGCCGCGCGGTTTAGTCTGATTTATAATGTTATTATTAGCTTTACAACAGTCAACATTAAGTAATTCTTTATCATAAACACAAATTGAACAATATACACAGTACTCACGTAAACTTTGCTAAAATACGGCCAGTACTTCCGTGTATTTTTTTCAATACACTTTTCAGTTGTATAACAGCCGACTCAATTTACACAACATTAACATATTAGGTAAGTATTGCAATTTACTCACAAATTGTTCCATGATGACAAGCCTGTAACCGCGAACCAATTTTTCGAATAAGTCCTCGCGTCGCTTATAATATTAACTACCTATGCTGATTTCTTGCGATCCTTCCATTATATAATATACCGGGTCTAGCGCCTAAGAGTAAACTATATCAATTGCTATCGTTTATGACGTCATTTTAATCATTTGCGGTACCAAATGACGTCATAAACGATAGCAATTGATACAGTTTACTCTTAGGCGGTAGGCCTCCGTCAGGGTTTCTTTACTTGTCAAGCCATTGTACCACAGCATGGTGGTATGGTTATTTTTGGTATGGCTAGCTTAAAGGGCAAAAGCCATACACCTAAATGTATGTCCCAGCAGCTTCGTGTTAGAGCCGGTACTATTTTAATTCCGCTATGCTTTACTTTGAACTACAGAGTCTCTTCAGGTAACCTAGTAGTCAAATGGTAGTCTGAAGGAGTAGAGAGTTATGATGTAGTCTTACATACTGTGGCTTGAGCCACAGCTATGGTCCACCACTCCAGGTTTACACAATAACTGAATTATATACATACATTCAAGAGGACACTACAGCTGCTGTGCTGTGTTGGAAAGCTCCCAGCTACCCGGACCTGGCAGTCAAATGCTATCGTGTGAAAGAAAAGAGAGTGATAAAATAGTACTTACATATTGTGGCTTGAGCCCTTTCGGATAGAACATCTTAGGGCTGTTAGAAGGCGGCGGTTGGAACGCATGTTGCAAGCGCACCGGAGAGGGGTAGGGGTGCACGTGATACGGAGAGCCGTGCGGCGACTGTGCGGTCCGAGGGAACAGACATGAGTGGACAAACACGACTGTGAACAACGGTGCCGGTGTTGACATAGCAGTGCGAGTACATACTGTAGCATTCACACACTTCCAACTGCAGTATGACCATCCATACAAGCTGTAGTAACTAGTAGGTATTTGACACTCAAAAAGTAAGAATAATAAAGTGGTAATTATCACCCCAAATAATAGATGCCTAAATAAAAAGTTCGTTTCTAGAAAATGATAACGTAGATATTAGTTTATGTTGTGATAAAACTTCAAAACTACAGAGAAATCCTGTGGAGTCTGTTTTCTAGCGGCGACCTTTTTGTAGGCATCTCCACAATTTGATATAATAATTAATAACTTAATTTTTCAGTCTACAACAGTGTGTGACACTGGATATTAAAATGGTATATTTTACATATTCATATTTAAGCTAAATACCTAATATATACCTACATAGGTACATATTTTACTTGTTGGCTTGATTTTTATCCCTGTGGGCAAAAAATTTAATGCAGCCTTCATTATCATTTTTGCCCCCTGGGATTGCTTGCAAATGCAAGCAATCCACTAACTGTTTAACAGACCCTGCTCCATATTTATGGAGTAGGGTCTGTTATATGGAGCAGGGTCTGTTAAACAGTTACTACGCATGTAAGTGACCACATGATTTAAATATGACATTATTTTATGTTTTGAGATGATGATGTACCAGACTAAACTTAAGTTTGTACTCAATACTCAACTCTGTTAGTAACTTACTCTGTTTGTAACAAAGGCAAAATATTCAGTTAAGTAAGTTAATTATTAAGTATTATGTTTATAAATAAAGCTATCTCTTTTATAATTTTTTTTTAATGTTTATTATCGATCAATAAGGTAATAAAAAATATTTCAAATATATTGGTGTATATATCACTAGTTTTGCACTTTTCTGTATATATATTTATATATATCTATAGTCTCATCACACATTTGCAGATCTTCCCCATAAAGGTATGTGTATGTATCCATCTGTGTCAATTTTACCAACAGGAATAGTAAATACATAGTATGTAATATTGATATCTACTGTCAAACTAAGAGACACCTAGCACTGTGTCTTTAAATTTGTTAGTAAGTACATATTATATGAAGCAAATATTGCAGGTAACTTGAATTGTCTCTTGTTGAAGTTCATACAAACAACACAACCAATCTCAGTGATGTAGCGACTGTTTCACAAAATAAGTCCTACAGAAATGTTTAAACAAACATTTTACAGCTAATACATGTAAATATTACACAAGACTGGCGACTTCACTAAAGAGAACTTTTTTTGTGAAACTGTCTCCACATAGATTCAAACAAAACTAATCTCCATCAGTGCTTAGTGATAGTGATTGTTGGCAATTCATAACAAGAATAGCTGTGCTAGACCTGATAACATTATCACAAGCAATTCACACAATATCAAATTCTGTACACACAAAATTATGTAAAATAAGTACTTTATCCATTTGTATGCAGCTACAGACGTAGTTTCATTTCCATAACATGGTTATCTGAAATTTAAAATAGGAATCCATCAAAGCTTCTTCAACATAGTATAGTTATTGCATAGATGAATGTGTGTGAGCCATAACTTATAGTGCTTGTGTGCACATTACACACACCTTTATAGTGTGCTCCTCACACATAAGTACAGGCACACATTGACTGCCTGCTTCAATATTTAATTTATAATGTGTCCGGGCCATTTGCAAAAAGTTCTATATCAAATACATATACAGGTCCAGATGTTTCCATTCATTTTTAAAACAGACAACCAATTTATTTGTTGAAACAGCATTTAAACTCCACTTATGTAGGTGTTGTCATTTAACCATATTGTTGGCTCATAACACAAATACATTTTGCTCAAACATTTCTCACAAATATTCATACTTATTATTTTTAAGATCAACATTTATTTTGCTTATCGATCTAGTGAGTTGTTAATGTTCATTATTCATATTGTTTACATATTATATCAAAATAGTGAATGATATTTTAAGTTCAAGAGTCAATAAGTTTAGCTTTGTAGTTAATGTTATGTTTTCTAATTAGTTAACATGTTAATGTTTATTATAAAAATACCATGTGTAGACGATACATGACTTAACCATGTATCAGTTTAAGTTTATGATTTACTGAATAAATATATATAGGTATATCAGAATATTTGATATAAAAGCTAATGGGAAAACAAGATAAACAAAAAACATATTTCAGACATTATTGTCCGAGCTTTGCAAAGCTTTTCATCATTTAGTTATTTAAGTTCCTCTTTAGATAAAACTATGACTATAATATAACTATGCAGACTCAATATTAATAATAGGTACACGTGCACCTGTACAGGTGCTTAGTGTTGCTGTGTCTGTGAGAATTATCTGAATTGAATTACCTGTGTGCTTATACAATCCAAAGCTATTTGTTGTGCAGCATTATGCATCGCTTGTATCTTATGTTTGTAGCGAAGATCTTCCATGACGCTGGTAGAATATTTTTATAACTTATTTACTCATCTTTTACTTCAGAAAAAGTTAATTATAGTTACAGGGAATATACACTAGCAATGGTTAAACTAAAATATACCCATTATGTATGTATTTAATTCGAACACTATTATTATTTTGTTTCTTTACTTCATTCTTAATTTAAATTTGCTATGGTTAATTATCAATTTGCTAAGGTGTAATTTAAATTGGCCAACACTGTAACTGGGTTCTTAATTCCTACTTTTTGGTATTTATGATACGATGTTAATTTATGCACTGCACTATTACAGAAAAGCTTTTCAAAGACTCAACAACATTCAAAGTACATATTCCAATAAAATTTGTAGGCTTACTACTGGCTCCTAGTAAAATCAATACTAGAGCCCAAAGCTTACTTTGTTTTTATTCTGTTTTGTCTCACTCTTGCATGCATATAGTTTACACAAGAGCGAAAGAGATAAAGCATGTTTGACATTTTATATTGGTTGACATTGATAGTTAATCTGCAACTTTTTAAACAATAAATATTGCATTGCTTTACAGAACCTATAATTTAAAAAAAGTTTACGGTGCTATTAGACGGCAGAAAACTCTTCCTTTGCCAAAAGAACAAAGTTGTGATGAATTATTTTGGGATTTTTATATGAGGTGTAGGTACGTGATTCCTCGGTCCTATTGGGATGCCTTGGATAAATAACACGAGTTTAGTATGGCGTGAGTGGACTGTATTTATGTATATGTTTATTGACTGACTGCAAGTGCGAAAAAAAAAAAAAAAAAAAAAGCCGGGTATCGATCGATGTTCTGTCTGGCGGCGGCGCGCTTCTCTTGGCGCGCGTGCTGCCATGTCGGCGTTGGCGGGAACCTCTCTGGTTGGACGTCGACCTGTCCCGCCGTTATGTTGGACGCGGGATGTGACGCTCCAACATTGGCGCGCTTCTCTTGGCGCGCGTGCTGCCACCTGTCGGCGTTGGCGGGAACCTCTATGGTTGGACGTCGACCTGTATTTTTCAAGATGGCAGACCTGGCAATTTTGAATTTGGAAATGAAATTGTAGGATTCTCTTCTCTCTAGCTTGGGAATAATTTAGAAAACTGAAATAAATCCTTGTTTTTGCTGTAGTAGTCCACAATCAACACCTGGAAAAACGTTCACCGCAGCGTTGATTGAAGCTAGCGTCATCGGAAGTGAGCGATGGCAAACAGAAGTTCGGACAACGTCGTGATACCGGACATAACCGAAGTGGGCGAAGCCGATGAACTTTCGGCTGGCACGGATGACGGCATACAACAAGCCGAAACCGCCAGTGTTGTGTTACCGAGCGGAATCAAGAGAGTGCGACTATCCAGCGCCTCAGATGGAGTGATTACGGTGCCAGTATCTCTGCCTGTGGGTACTCTTATCGCGGGGACTACGTTCAACGTTATCACTTCGGACCAGCTGCCGCACCTGAAGCCGATGCTATGCGTGGACAACGGGTTTATAACTGGCGGCGGCGTTGGCGAAGATCTGAAAACGCATCACATAGTGGTGCAGGATCCGTCGACCCAAACTCGCGGGCGCGTGAGCGCGAAGGCGGGCGCGGCGCACGGCGACGCACAGCGCATATGGGAAGAGACCGTGAACATGCCGGTGCTGCCTGTGCGCTGCAAGAACACCTCGGCAGAGCTGCACAAGGACCGCTTCGGCTCCGGCGGGCGCGGCAAGTGCATCAAGTACGACGGTTCGTGGTACACGCCCAGCGAGTTCGAGGCCATGTGCGGCCGAGCCTCCAGCAAGGACTGGAAGAGGTCCATCAGATTTGGAGGCCGGAGCATACAGGCTCTCATTCAAGACGGGGTACTCACCCCTCATGCCACTAGCTGCACTTGCGGAGCCTGCTGTGATGACCAATCAGGTGATTACCAACATCTTTATATTTTCATTAAATAATTGTAAGTACTTGTTACAAATTTAATTGGTATTTAACCATACAACTTTATTTACAATAATAAAATATAAAAACAAGGGAAGAAAAACTAAACATACTACTTCTAACTACTACAAAAAGCGGCACTTAGAAATACATCTCTCTTGAGTCGTATTCCTCATGACTGAGGGTCGTGACTCCCCCGCAGAATTAATCCGCTAGGGGAGTTTTTCTTGGGCAGATACATCGTGGTGGGCGCCCAGGTCCTTCCACGGAAGACACATGTCCTCGGATATTGTGGTCCTCAGGCATGTCGGTTTCCTCACGATGTTTTCCTTCACTGTTAAGCGAGTGCAAATCCACACATAACTTGAAAATACAAGTCATTGGTGTAGGGCCGGATTCGAACCCGGGTGCGTCTGAATGAAAAGCACACACTGGAACCGCTACGCCACACTCGCTTAGAAAGAAATACATACAACCACTATAAATGTAATGCAATGGAAGCCAACAGTAGTTCTGCAACCAATCATCCAACCAACCACTCTACCATCTAATATTTCCCCTGGTCTGACACTTGCACTTTATATGTATGTAAAATAACATAATTGTATTGCAATGTATATATGTGATTACAAATGTCAAAGTGTCTCATTGTTGTTATATTGATAAATCTCATTGTTTACTTCCAGCATTGGGTCCTGTAAGACTATTCACACCGTACAAGAGACGTAGCCGCGTTGTGGATGAATCTGTGGAAAAGAAAAAAATAAAAAGGGACATAACCTTGGTCGAGCAAGATATGGATCACATCCATCAAACCAGCAGTAACAGCCATTCTAAGGAAGCTTGGCAGACTCTGGCGGAAGGGCTACAAGGGGCTACAGAGTACCAGCTTCTAGACAACACTGATGTTGGGACAGTTTCAGGTAACTAAATATGTCTTATTCCTACTCACAATCAACTGGTGTGTAGCCTTGCCCATATTGTATTGGGGTGAAAAGCAACCTATGTCACTTTAAAGACCCTATAGGTACCTATATAATCTACCAAAAGGCAAGGTATAATATTTGTCTAAACCTTAAGGATAATTGTAGGGTCAAAGTGTTTTGGTCTAATGATAATTGTTATTTGTTTATTTCGAGACTAAACGATGCTGTTTATTATAATGTACAGAAAAATTATGTTACTTCATTTCCATTCTATCCCAGTTCCAAACAAGTATCTGAGTATTTACATAAAATCACCTGTTCAAGAACATTGCTTGTATCATGCTAATAGCAACTCATATTTTATTCATTCTTGAATGTATTTTATAGTCATTGACAGTTCAAATATACAATACCTCCCTGTTTGTTGGCTGTATTTATAAACGTTTATATATGTTCCTACATAATGATTCATCATTTTCTTACACAGACTACTTTAATGTTGAGTTTTAGCAATTCTAATTCAAACTATAATTTTACTACTAATGTCCTTCAGACCAAGATTCCTTAGTCCTTAAGCCTTTTTTTTTCTTGGAGGAAATGCATTGGGATTTCTAATCGGGAAAAGTGTGGTCACCTATTCTATGCTATCCTATGAGCTATTCCTCTTATTCTGAGCTTTCTTTCCTGTGCATTACTTTTGGCAAAGTGCAATTTTTCCTATGCATGGATTTGTTTGCTCTATTCTACGCCTAGTTATCAGTTGTACATATACATAGGGATAATGCTTTATTGTAACACACACCATATAAAACACAACAAAAAGCGGTCTTATTGCTAAAAGCAGTCTCTTTCATTCAACCATTGGATAGAGAGGAATAAATGAGTGAATTGCAGATTATTGGATTGCTCTACTGTGCACCTGCTATCAACAAGAGAGTGCTAGGTCCACCTTCCACTCTCTGGTTAGTAGCTATCAAACAATTAATGCCCTATCTATCTATCTATATACTGTCTTGTTACTGCACATGTGTCTATTTTTAATACCTTATTCCTTCTAACTCGGTTAAGCTGATACCATACTCAAATTCCCACCTAAATTTGACCTACATACATACAATTCTATTTTATTGTTCTCAGCGAACTATAGGCTAGCAATAAGCGAGAGTACAAGGTTTCTTATTAGGTAACCGTGACATTAGACCTTAATTATTGCTTACTATCAGCCAAATTGTGGTCAAGTGCAAACCTATATTTCAAGATAAAAAGTAGCCTTTGACACTCCTAAGACCTCATATTACCTACATACCAAAAATCATTATGATCCATTCAGCTGTTTTTGCGTTATGAGTGTTTTAAATAAACAGATAAACAGACAAGAATTATAAAACTACCTGGTTTTAAAAGTAAAATGATTATATTATGTGATATTCATAAGCCCTTTTTTAAAAGGGTAATAGTATTCTTTGTTCATATGATTCTATGTTTTGTCAAAATCGATTCAGTGGTTTTTGAGACATGTCAATTTTTTTTTAATTAATGGCCTCTGCGGCACCGCTTAAACCTTTGCTGCTGCGATTTGCGCTTGTTCTGTCAAACTGCAGTGTGACGATCGTTGAGAGGCCTAATCCCAGGCTGATGTGATGATGTTTTTTTACATTTTTCTATATCTTCATGCAAATTTTGGCTGTTATTTCTTTAAAAATAATTAATTGCCTTTGGGATTATATTAAACAAACATATTAGAATGGCGATGGTAATAAGTAATGTTTGTTCAGTTTGGCGACAAGTGGGCTGCATGATAGTAAACCAGCTCACCTGCTCTAGCCATTGTTGTTTTTAAAGCTTTATGCCCAAAAAAATAGAAGCTACTTAAAAATCTTCACAGAAAATGGCAATGAACTTTTAATTAGAGTTCTGTACCCAAATGGTAAAACGGGACCCTATTATTAAGCCTCCACTGTCTGTCAGTCTGTCTCCAGGCTGTATCTCATAAACCGTGATAGCTAGAAATGAAATTATGCACAAATGATGTATTTTATAATAACAAATACTAAAAATTAAAATATATATATCTATACTAATATTATAAAGCTGAAGAGTTTGTTTGTTTGTTTGTTTGAACGCGCTAATCTCAGGAACTACTGGTGCGAATTGAAAAATTATTTTTGTGTTGAATAGACCATTTATCGAGGAAGGCTTTAGGCTATATAACATCACGCTGCAACTAATAGGAGCGAAGAAACAATGGAAAATGTGGAAAAAACAGAGAAAATTATTCATCTTTGAGGGCTTCCGTTGCGTGCGCTGCGAAAATGGTTCAAGAAATCAAAAAAATGTGTATGAAAGAATTATTCCTCTTGAAATGATCTAACAAAATGTCCGCAACAGTATATGTCTATCTTATCTTTTGAGGTTAACTCACTAGAACCGTTTTTATGGTAATAACTATTCCACGCGGACGAAGTCGCGCGCACCAGCTAGTATATATATATAAAACGTGTTTTTTTGTTTTTTTTTACTCAATATTAAAAACGGTAACAGGTAGACGCTTCAAATTTTCACAGAATATATAATTGTATATAACCATTCAAAATAAATTAAAGTAAATACTAAAGGGGGCTCCCATACAACAAACGTAATTTTTAAACAATTTTTACTCGATCTTAATAAACAGATAGAAACTTGAATATTTATTTGTAAGTAAATATTTTGCATTACATATTCTAATTCTAATTCTAATTCTGAGGTGGGGGCGATGAGTCCTGCACGGACATCCCGCTTGGGGCGTTTTGTGCATTTCCCCCATTTCTGCCTAACCCAGCCAGCCAAGCTCCTTGAAATATCGGAGCACAGCCTTGGGTTGCTGGCATACTAGTTCCACTCCTACTCCCGTCTCAGCAGGAGTTGTGGTATAAGAAGTGGAACTGCTTGCACCGTCAAGTGATGTTTCTGTTTGAGCCTGTCTTAGCTTCTTTCTTTCCTCTTTTGTTGCTTCGCAGTGTAGTAATACGTGCTCCACGGTCTCGTCATTTTTCATACAGCCTCTGCACAGAGGGCTGTCTGTCGTTCCAATAGTGTACTGGTGATAGTTCAGATCACAGTGGCCGGTAATCACCCCAACCAATAGACGTAAATCTGATCGGCTAAGTTTTAAAAATTTATTAGTTGCCTTCCTGTCTACCTCTGGTAAGAACATCTTGGAGTGCCGACAGTCTTTTCTATTTTTCCACAGATTTTGTTGTTCTTTCTCTGTGTATGCCCGCAGCAGATTTCGTGTCTCCATCGCTGTGGGTTTACATAGGTGTCTGACTTCTGAAATGTTTTCAGTTTTTTTCGTTCCTTCCTTTGCTAACGTGTCCGCTTTATTGTTCCCGTGGCATGAGTCATGACTTTTGGTCCACATAACTGTGACGTTATGCTTCTCCGCGAGTGTTTGTAGTACTAGATGGCATTCCGAAAGTACCCTTGATCTAGTTGTCGGTTTTCTGAGTGCATATATGACAGCAGCACTGTCAGTGATGAATTTCAAGCAGATATCACTTGTCGGTGTTTGTAAGAAATAATTCTGGTTCACCGTTCTGGCTGCCAATAGCAGACCCATTGCTTCCGCTTGAAAGACTGTTGTGGTTTTAGGTAGTGCTTTGGATTCTGTGATTTTTAAATCGTGTGAATAAAATCCACAGCCCACACCGTTATTATTCTTTGCTCCGTCTGAATACACATGGTAGACTATTTGGTTGTCTTGATTTATCACCGATGTGTTATCTTCTGTCAACAGTGCATATTTTTTACTATCTAAGTATGTGTTAGCTACTTTGTCTGTCCCCAGGATAGCATCCGGGACAATGTCTGTAGCTTTGTCCAGGATCCTTGTGTGTTTCGTGTTGGACCCTATTCCTTTCCATTGATTTGTGGATTTGATTCTTAATGCTGACGCCATTGCCTCTTGTTGTATGTGAAGGTGCAGGGGCGTCAGCCCTAATATGGAATCCAGAGCGGCTGACGGAGTTGATTTACTGCATCCACTAATCAGTGAGCAGGCCAGCCTCTGGATTTTCTGAAGTTTTGCGATAGTTGTGATCAGATTCGTTCTTGGCCACCATACTACACTGCCGTAGGTGAGTACTGGCCTTACTATCACAGTGTATAGCCAGTGGCACAGTTTGGGCTTGAGACCCCAATCCTTTCCTACCGCCCTGGTGCACTGCCATAAAATATTTGTAGCCTTTGTAGTAACATGGTCAATTTGTTTTCCCCATAAAAGCTTACTATCTAGCCATATTCCAAGGTATTTAACCTCTTTACTGAGCGTTAGTTCTGTTCCAAATAGTTTTGGCAATTTTAACGCTGGAATCTTGACTTTTTTGGTGAATAGCACCATTTCAGTTTTGTTTGGATTCACGGAGAGTCGGTGACGCTCGCACCATGCTTCCACCAAGTTTAATGCTTTTTGCATTTTTTGGCAGAGCGTTGTTTCCGAGATACCTGATATCATGATTGCTAAATCGTCGGCATACCCTATAGTGGTGACGCCTTCTTTATTGAGCAGCTCGAGGAGTTCGTTAGCAACTATTACCCAGTAGAGGGGATAAAACCCCTCCTTGTGGGCAGCCTCTGGTGACCCTGCACCGTGAGTTGTTCGAAGACTCGATTGCATTACATATATTAACTATAAAAATAAATACCTAAACTAATACATAAAATAGTACGGAACCCTATGTGCGCGAGTCCGACTCGCACTTGACCGGTTTTTTTAAAGATTCTGAACAAATTAATACAATTATGTATTTTTACTTCCATGGATTTCTCGGATATCGGTGTCTGAACGATATTATTCTACTTGTATTCATGTAGATATGCTGCTTAGAAATCAGTCTCAATTTTATCAAAATCGGTTTAGTAGTTTATGAGTTATTAGTGCCCAAACAAGATATTATGTTTAACAAGCCAGCTCACTTTTATATTTATTATTATGCCAAAGAGCGAATTGAGATTACCAATTAAAAAAAAACTACCTATGAATATTTTGTGTATGATTTTTGCCGATTAGAAATCCCTGCCCTGGTCCTGTTAGCCCTGTATACCAAATCTCTTTGAGTATTACTTCTTTTGAAGTTTTATATTACGAAATTGTTTATAAGATCTATTAAATGTTTGCATATAATGCTGTGTGTGGAGTATCAGTGTGAAGTATTATTATAATGTTCGGTGGAGAACAAAAAACGTTGAATCGGAAGAAATTGCTAGAACAGATTGTATGCTTTAGCTACGACACTCCCTATGAGGGTATATGTAAGCCTACTAACAGTTATGCACAGCTCTCACAGCGTATAACTCATAATAGTGATTACAAGTCGTTTGAAAAACTGTTATAGAAATAAATATATTGGAGCAATTTTTGAGTATGAGAAGTCCCTGCTTGGATCTAGCTGATTGTAGCACTGTACATGCACAGCTCAAAACGCGTCTAATTTCAAATATTTCCCAGTAGCTCAAGTGAACTAGCAAGTCATACAGTTATCAAACCATATCAAAGAGCCCTGAAGAAGTTTGAAAAATCCTTGCAGTTCACAGTTAGTCACCCATCCAATTGACTTATTAGATGATTTAAAGTATTGTGTATGTAATACTTGGTTTGTAGAGATCCGGGAGCCGGACGTGCCCAGCATCATGAAACGTCTGGCTGACATCGGCCAGTCGTTGAACAGACTGGTCGACGAACTGAAGCTCTGTATAGAAGACGTGCGCATTCTGGGGGCTCGCATGGACAGGCTGGACGCTGTGCCGCCGTCCGCGCTGCTGTCGGCGGCGGTCGACGGCGACGTACCGCTGCACTCTGTCGATGACAACGAAGCCAAAAAGGTGATGTGTGTAACACAGCCATTATTATTGTAGTAAATCGTCATGTTGTACCAAATGATGTGTACGTTTACTTATATAAACATAATTTCAAAAATAAGCTCACTTGGCGGCGCACTATAGTCTTGATAAAAAATACTTCATATTACTACCGATAAATGTATGGGTAATATCATCTGTGGCTACTTACAGTTATTGTTAAAAACAATAGGCTTCTATAATAGAAGTTAATAATCTCTTTGATATTACATCTTGTGCACGATATGTACAGTTCAAGGCAGTGCACGAAGTACCAGCATGTACTGAAGATCTAATTTCCACCACACGATGGTAGGCATAGCTGATTAAATGAATATCATCTGTGGCTACTTACATACATGTAGTGTGCATAAGTTCTCTGTATTTTTAGTTGGTTGGTATTTCGTGCTTGAAACTTATTGAAATTGACAAAATTGTATGTGTTTTTTGTTCATTTTGCTTAATAAATTTCCATTATAACTGTATATAAATGCTTGACACTTTTTTTTATTTATTTAAACATTTTGGGTTTTCGGAGGTTTGCATGCTAGCAATATCATAATAGCGGTGATGGTGGTAGTGGTGTTTCATGAGTGGATTGTTGTGGACGGTAATATTAAGTTGTTTTACTTGGTTTTTTCACAGATTTTCATAGATTTTACCGCTTAGCACCGTATATTTTAAAGATAATTATGACACTCGTAAATACTTATTAACTGCTATTAAATTGATATGACATACTAGTAGGGAATTATAGATCGCTTCACTATGGTATGGTTTTGACTACGATTCAAGGTATACTACATCTTAGGTCAGTACGCGGATGGGTGACCAAAAAGTGGTATTCTATTTTGGGCGCTTCCGTGGGTCGATGACACGTTAAATTGTAGGCTCCGGCTGTTTGTCATGTTAAAGCTATGTCAGTGGTTTGAAAAACTTGACAGCAGAGTTGGCTACTCTCATTCGATTAGAAGAATATATTTGCCAGTGAGATAGTAGTACCACAACACATTGGCCAGCTCATGCTGAGCTATATTTAATGAATAGCAAATGATGATCCAAAAACTATATTAATCTCATCATTACTAAATATATTCAAAAGTTTGAAATCTTGAATCATAAGCTTATATTTTTAGCTATCTTTACAAAGCGGTTAGATATGTCTTCAAAGATTCCATTGAGGACTTACAAGTCGAATATAATGATAACATTTTATTATAGCACATAACGGTACGGATAATTCACACTCCACAGTGCTAGCCTGCTGTGCGAGCAGGCGCGCACAATAAAAGTCATGACATGTATTATTCTCCTGCAGTTACTTCCAGAAGAGAAGAAATAATTCTGGAACAGTTTTAAAGTAGTACTTCATGATTTTTGAAGCGCCCGTAGTTGAGTTACGTAGCATGACCTTGTGATTACCAATGTTATGCAACTGACGCGGTCAGTCCTTGGATGGGTGATCAAAAAGTGGCATTTATTTTGGGCGCATTCGTAGGTCGGATAACACGTTAAATTGTAGGTCCCGGTTGTTTGTCAATAAGCCATTAAGCCATGTCAGAGGTCTTTTGGGCGGCTTGATGAGCTCTGGTCACCAGAGTCGACGACTCTCATTCGATTAGACGAAGATGATTTTTCTGGATACTATAGAGCTGAAAAATAATGAAGAGTTGGTCTCACATGGTTTGGAATGGCTCTAAAGATTTCTGTTTTATTTTATTTTGAACAAATGTAATGATGATCGTGTACGAAAAATCCTGTTCGTAAAGGAGGAAAGAAGGCAGTGACCAAGTGGCCAAGGACTGGTCACCGTCGGGCGTCCGACTGCAAGATGGGTCGACGACATAACATCTGTCCGGGTCAAACCTGGATGAGGCTGGCTAAAGATCGAAGCCAATGTGGGACGAAATCGGCCGTGGATGATTATGATGATGATAGGAGGAAACGCTTCTTTCGAGATAGGCTAGTAAACTGAAATCATGATGGGAAACTATACTTGGGGTCCTATAAGATAAACTCTTATAAAGCGTTTAAAAAAACTCTTGCTTATTGCATGGTCGTACGCACTATATAAGTATAAATACGTGGGCCTGACTGAAAAAAAATTAGGATGAATAGAAACTCGTTGCATGGCCGCGCTACGCCATGTGTTTTGTGACAATAACTGTTCATACGAGTTAGTTTTTTTACTCTAGAGACGAAATCATTATAATTCTTTAAAAATTAACACCTTTGTGATCTCTCCAGCGTAGGAGGTACATTCTTACTTGGGATGGGTTTGCGTTTGACTACAGCCTGCCTGATGTTAAGCATTGCTTACCTAGAAGATACCTATTAACTCTAGATGTGAAGACCCCTGGATTGGTTGGTGTGGTGAACACATCTTTTTGTTGCTATATTGTTTTTATTTTTTTGTTAAGGAACTTACGCACTATCCTACATGAATTCAAAATGGCAGCTTTTTGAAGGAGGATGTATGTGGTGTATAGGAGTCCTTTAGTTTCCAAGCTTGAACGGAGTGTTTTAGGTATCACACCCGTGGTAGAGACGACAATTGGTACAGTGCGTGTGGTATTGACACGCCACTGTGTCTTTAGTTCGATGGAAAGGTCTACATATTTTGCAATTTTACCTGTATATGTAGTTGTGAGATTGTGTGTATTATTATTTTTTTACTTGGGATAGATTTACGTTTGACTACAGTCTGCCTGATGTTAAGCATTGCTGCAGCCTATGATGTAACACGCTTACCTAGAAGATACCTATTAACTCTAGATTTGAAGACCCCTGGATTGGTTGGTTGGTGTGGTGAACACGTGTTTTTGTTGCTCTATTGTTTTTTATGTTTTGTTTTAATATGCACCGCATGGCTTTGATCCGATTGCATTCTTAGTTTGAAATTGTAACTCTGATTGGTTCTGACTGACTCTGATGTAATTATAACTCTGAATACGAGCAATGAACACAATTAAATAATGCAAATAATGAATGGGTATTATTTGAAGTGATACCAAGATAAACGTAATGCACCTTTTAATTGTATTATTGATCTCGCTGCACAACAACTGTTCATAATTGAGTTGCATACTAATTATATACCTACGTACCCTCTTTAAATATATTTACATTTATCACTCGATATCCATATTATTTTTAATACATCTTTCTTAATTTTTCGGCTCGCTGCTCTCTGTTTTTGTCTTACATATATGTGTATTCTTATGTATTTTATATTGGTTGTGTAATATTTTGTAACTAGTGGACGTCCGCGGCTTCGCTCGGATTATTTCAAGATAAAAAGTAGCCTATGACACTCCTAAGACCTCATACTACCTATATACCGAAAATCGTGATAATCCGTTCAGCCGTTTTTTCGGTAATAATATACAGACAGAAAATAAACAGACAAACAGAGACACAGATAATCAGACAAAAATTCTAGAAATTGTTGGAACATTCTGCTGTCAATTCTAAGTATCTCCAAATATTGTTTTTTAAATATGTTTAATGTTCAGACTTCCGACCCTCTTCAGCTTTATTATATGTATAGATGATGAAGTCATGCTCTGACAATAACTCACATTTATTTTATTAATTCAATAACTTTCTAATCGTACCATTCAGTAAAGATAACTTAGATCTTTATCCCCAAAAGCGACACGTAGACACACAATACACAAATTTATTTTATAACAAATGTAAATTTAATTAAAAAGCCTACGAGTGATCAATAAGTAATGATAATCGAGTATTTCTAGAATGCACAAAAAGTATTTATTTTTTAGCTAGAGCAGCTTAAAAATATTTAAATTGAAGACGATTACCGGGAGATACATTTATTTGTACACTAACTGTCGGAAAGAAAATCATCAAAATAGAAAAAAATAAATGCTGTCATCAAGTATGCCTGAAAAAAAATATACCAAAACATATAGTGGCTTAGAGGTAACACTGGGGGATTTTGTTCCTCCATATTTCACAGTGTATTGTTGGGCAAAATAATTTAACTGGGTAGAACACTCCTCCTCTCACCTCTGAACCACTTTTACTGGAGATAACTTATTAAAATCGGAAGATATTATGTAGCCAAAAGTGAACGTAAAGCATATATCTGAGGCAACAGGGATCTCATATTGCAGCGTTCAAAAAACCATTAACAACGAATTGACTTAAAGCGTAATTGGTTATGCTGGGGCCACACTAACGCTTAACGTCAATGCCCATTAACGCGACAATTATTGCGATAATTTTTACCGCGTTAAAGTGGGTGGCCACACTTGAATGGTCAACGTGAACGCCCATTTTTGGCGTTAAAAACGCCGTTGATTTTACTTATATCCCAAGCAAGATGGACGTTGACCGAGCTCTGTATTTCATGAGTGCAAATTTTTATTATTTGAATTTACTGAATCATTACCTTTTATCATTAACTTTTCATTTTTGTATCCCACAAACATGGTTCAGTTTGAAGAATTTCAAGAAACGAAATCACTTTCTCGTTACTCCACTCCATAACGGCTATGGGGTACCTACGTATTCAAAAAAACATACAATTTGGAAAACACGTCGAAAACACGTGCGATCCCGTCGCGCTCACGACGCATACTGAAATACGTAGTGTGGCCGCTTCATCGCATTAATTCTCGCGTTCATCTCTTTGATGTACCGCCACTGGAGCTATCGCCAAACGCCAAACGGCAATGTTGATGCCGTTGTCAAATTATGACGTTTAGTCGTGGCTACACCTACGGTTAACGTTCATTATCGCGATAATTAATGCCATTTCTCGTTAGTGTGGCCCCAGCATTACGAACTAGAAGTAAAAATGTAATGCGATCACGAATGCGGAGGAAACGTACAAAGCAGATTAATGTTTTATTGGTAGGCGGCCGAAATAAATCTGTTTCGTATACATCGTCACTTATTGATCGCCTCTCGTACAGTAACGTAACATCATCGCTGTGGCTCTAGAATCCTTCATACGCGTGCCGTATGACCCTAATTTTATGACCCTAGTTCAGAAAAAAATAGGCAAAACAGAGTACTACGCAGAACACATTACATACACACATATTACATTTCATGAGACAGTCTTGAAACCTATGTACTCACCTTCATTTCTGTACTCTAAAGTCTGTCTCCAAGCTCCCAGAAAATAAATTTATAAGATGAGTACCTAAACCTAAGGTATTCAAGGGCAAAGGTCACGACAACAAGTTTTACGCGTCAAAAGTTAAAGTGTGTCAAATTTTACCTGCTTTTTTAGATGACAAACAAACAGATTTCAAGAAACACAGACATTAAAACAGGTAAATTTATATATGAACCCCAAGTAGTACATATATATTTATAAATTTTTTTCATTAATCATACTCTGAAAGTAGGTCTGAAGTTGCCTGAGGAGCGGGTTGAAAGTAATACTTTTCATCCCTAGGGAGAATCGCTTTCAACTGACAGCTGTCAAATTATAAAAAAAATAGTTCATTTTCACATATCTATTAAATCATGTTCCAACTTTCTATACAGCCACGATGTAAAATTGAAATAACTTAAAGTTAAGTATTACAGAATATATATTTTTTAAATAACTTTATTATAATTTAGTTTCAACAATTTCTTTATAATTACTTAGATTTCGGTAAAATATTTACCATTTTTTCAATGATGAAAATAATAAATAATGGCTAAAAAAATGAATAGCTGGCCAGCCCCAGAAAAAAAAAAACAAAATAGGCGGGAAAGCGGTAGTTCGATTTTTTTTTTCTTTGGCCATAACACTTTATTGTGCCAGTTCTCAAGTAAAAAGGTAATTCGATCTTCATTTATTTTTTCAATTTGAAGACTTTTGTTTATACGTATAGCAGAGATTTTGTACCTATAAAATGAGTTCATCTGATTCAGGTATAAATTTAACGCTTGATTTTATGAGAGAAGAGGCTAAAGCGGTAGTGGAAAATCGTCATACGATTTGAGGTATATTTGTTTTGATTTGGGTGGTAAAATAAAATTTACTCATATTTTCTTTAGCTAATTCATGTTTTTATTTTTACTTTCCTTGTATTTGTAATGAAAAGCACAGTGTTTACCTCGGGGTAAAGACTTATTTAGTCCCTCGAACTATTCGCGCCCTCACTGCGTTCGGGTGCCAAACCCCCGTCTCGGGGCTAAATAAGTTACTTTCACCCCTAGGGTAACGATGTACTATTAAATGCAGGTTGTCGCAATTAAAAGACGTATAAACGCGTTATCCTACAATGCGCATTTACCGCCATCTATTGCAAAATTGGAAATGCGCATGAAAAAATGATTACCAAATACTGGTTGCTTTATTCATACGCTACATTTTTTTTAATTGACCATAATATCGCTAGACTAATAGGATCCGAGATATTTAGCGAAAAACTTGCTGTCGTGACCTTTGACCTTGAATAACTTTCTTATCTTTAAATTTATTTTCGGGGAGCATGGAGACAGACTTTAGAGTACAGAAATGAAGGTGTGTACATAGGTTTCAAGATTGTCCTATGAAAAGTGTCAGAGAAATCCGTTAGTGACTCCGCTATAATGGAACGTCAATGTTTTTTTCAGTGCGCGAATTGCAATAGAGAAGCGTCGGCAGAGTGTTCCCTCTGCCGTCGTACCCCGTACTGCTCTATCTACTGTCAGAAGAAAGACTGGGCGTCGCACCAGATTGAATGCCTGCGGAGTGTGCCCTCGATGCACAATGACGTGCAGCAACACCAGTCTATCATGCTCATAGTGGAGAGTCAGCACCAGTGACCTTGACACGGCAGTTAGTATTCCACCCCATTCTGATGCACGTTCTGCCTGAACTAACTCCACCCAGACCCTGACTAGACTGACTTAATACTGTGTACTGCTTCGCTAACTGTGAGACTAAACCAAGTCCGCACGCACCCTAACATTCCTGTTTTCCTCCTCCTGGGTCGGTTTGGTCCTACACTTACCGTCGGTATTGGAAGGCTTCCTTGGATGGGCAACTCACTAACTGAACAAATTAACTGGAATCTTCGTTCCAATAATAATTTACATTATTTTTGTTATTTCAGAAAATGCAATCCGAGTATCTTCTCAAGTTTACTTTACAAAGGGCGAGCGTTAGTTTTTTTTTTTCGAAAAATGTGTATATGTGCAGACCGTAATGTGATGGGACTTTAAGAAAATATGAATTGTGATAGTTATTTAATTAGAAAATATGACTTGGAGTAGTTATTTATCATTTCCGAAGAGGAAGTATTATGTTTTTTTTTTTAAATAAGAACCAAAGAATTTCAAATCACACAAATCTGGGTTATCATGGTAACGAAATTCAATTAGCAAAATCAAATTTCATTTGGACTTCACTTAATAATTACTTAACACAACTAGCAGTTCTCAGATATCAACGATGCTATTGCATGCAGTAAATTTATCAATCAATGCCAAAGTTATGGGACTTGAAAGTTGCTCCCCGCGCTTTGCATAACGGAGTGATGTAAATTATCTATGAAATAAAATAATATCTATTAAATAGTAATAGGTATTTCACATACTTTGTTCTCGTGCCAATTTGTCAAAGCGATTACAAGATAAATAAAGCCGCACTTTAACGCGTGGCCTGGGACGGGGTGTTTAAGGCCCTGTAGTTAAAAAGATGAAAGATAAAATAATTAAATGATTAAAATTTGGTATTCCAATTCAAGCAATTTTTACTTGGAATGGTCCAATGGTAATAAACGCTCGCACACGTGGCGGCCATTAGCGTGCTTATAATATATACCTATCTCAAACAAAAATCAAATTTCTGCATGAGCTAAACTGAGGCATAGCAAGAGTCAGACATAGCTATTGCTGCACCTCTATGCATATTTTAATAATCGGACTGCCCCTTGAAAAATGAATTAACCTAGGGAAAGACACAAAACTGATTACCTCGTTAAACCTAGTTTATTGCTGATAAAATGATTAACTTGCATTTGTGTGTGTCTTGTTTGAATAAATCAGCGTATTGAATAGTATGTGTATAGTTACCAATTTACTTTGTATCGTCTCCAATATCTAGTTAACTGTTACCAGCGATCTTAACACAAGCTCTACATTCTCGTTGAGACAACTTGGTAGCGTCACCAAGTTCTGCTACGAGGCGAATTGATGCTATGAACCGGCTTGGAATGTCACCTCCAAAACATACTATAACTTGGAATATATGTTGTCAAACATGGTCAACTGGTCGTTGGAACACAGATGGGAATCGACACACTACCTTCAGACAGCTCAGCGAGAGTGTACGACCGGCATAGAAGTATCGCAAATATGATGTTATTACTGATCAATTGTTGTTTTATGAAATACGTTCCGTTATCATTTACTCTATACTACTCATTTAAGCTGTTTTGTTTTAGTTTTTATCTGTTATAATGGTTTAAGTAGGCATAAGTAAATTTTATTTATAACAACAGAATTGCAAAGTTCCGTTAGGTACAGATTTTTTATCGATTTTAGTCAACACGTTATTAATTGATGCGTCTTCGTCTATTTAAGTAATTTACAAAACTGACAATGTGGCGAATAAGCCAAACATCGATTTGTTGATTCTAGTTATAACATCTACATCAGCAATCATTTACAACGTAGAATATATCTAGTTTAAAAATTGTTTTTTTTTTTGTTATATCTTGTTTACTACATATTTTACACATGTATTTAAAACTAGTTGACGCCCGCGGCTTCGCTCGCATTATTTTGTTATAAAAAATAGCCTATAAGATCTCATACTACCTACATACCAAAAATCATGATGATCCGTTGTCCTTGCGTTATGAACGTGTGAATAAACATACACAAATTCTAAAAGTGCTGAAACGTGTTCTGGATTGAAAGTATATTAAAACAATTTTTATTCTAATATCTTCTATGTTTAGATTGTTGATACTCTTCAGCTTTATTATATGTATAGATAGATAGATAGATTATAATAGGTAATGTTTGAAGCTTCCTTTTATGCATCATCAATTTGAATGTAATTTTGTAAATATATAATATGAAATGTAAGCAATAAATACCATATTTACAACATAATAATAATAAATATTTTGCTAAAAAGAGTCTTTTTTCCTATTTCAGTACTAGCTACTAGCCTTACGGGAGTGGCATAGTCAATGTATGACAAAACTCCTTTTAATAAATAAAGATTAAAAAAAAATACCCTAACCAAAATAAGTCTCTTGTTTTACATGATATGCATAGAATGTGATAAAATTTGAACATGAGGCTTTTCCACGCATACTTTTTTTTAGTATGGAGGTGGTTTAGTCATTGATCCTAGCTTACTAGGCACAAGGACTACTTTTTATCTCGGCGCCAAAGTAGTAGGTTCTGGACGCGGAGGATATGACACAAAAACCAAATGTATTCCTTACTAGCTCGCATTTGAACTTGCTATTTGCAAGTTGAATACAATATAAGAATATCGTAAAGCCTTTTTTTTGTAAACATTACCTATATCGTGCACATGCTTCCATGTTCCTACCCTTATGTAGTAGAAATGGTGGAAGAATATCATATTTTAGCTGTGAGTGAACGGTACGAATGTTTACCACGTTTATTTTACAGTTTAATGTAATCAGCGCCATCTATTTCATATTGATCATAGTTTTAATAACGTAAAGGTCTGATTGATGCTCGAAGCGTAAAGGTTTGCACTGTGCCCTACTGAAGCGCCACTATAAAAATCAACGATTAATCGACTTGACTCTTCTTTCACAATAAATTGTGATACTGTTGGTAACTAAATTATTACTTGGAATAAAAATGAAGATATTAGATCTATCTTTAACTTTTTTGGCACGAATGTTAACTAATTTGATTTTACAGTTCAATTTCAGCGCCATCTATTATATATTTATACTACTACTTCATAGTAACGTTGTAAAAGTTTGCATAATGCACTACTCAATCGCCACTGTAATATTCATCATCACTGGGTCGTCTGCCAGTCCCTAAGGGGGAACTAGTAGGGCCTCATTGAGATTGCTCTCTTTGGAGGGGCTCCGGGGCACACTGACCCCGGGGAAGTCACGACGAGTCGCTCTGCCCGGCGGCGTTCCATCGCGGACGGCGTTGCTCGAAGTGGTGATGTTGGTGGTGAAGTGCCTGCCGTGGCGGCGCTTTTCTATAGCGCCGGGACGACAGGCGGTGGTCCAGGCGCGTCGACCTCCCGCTCGGGAGCAGCAGCACGACGCACGGCGCACGCAACCTCACGGGAGGGAGCGGCTATTGCAACGCGACTCAACAGGAACTTATAATATTCAGGAGCAATATATCACATTTTTAAAATAAATTTTATGGTGGTTTGATATTTTTTTTTACGGCCAGGAATTTTCTTAACAGTTTGGTAAATATTCCACTAAATTCAGTTCTACATTGAAAAAGTCCAACCGTCATTATATAAGCCCTGCAACACAAGGTCCCTGTGACACTTAGTGCAGAGCTCTGTTTACCTCACCAACGTACCTTTGTAAGTTACTAGTTCTACATCATGTTTTAGTTATTTTAGTGGTACGTATACACTCTGTAGTACATAAATAAAGGATTTTATTATATTATTATTATTATTATTATAAAGTCCATAGTCACGCTCACCTACCACTTCCTCCAGAAACAACGAAAGCCCAAACACGAAAATAAAACAAATAAAATTATTGATATTATAAATTTATTAATAAAATATGTAGTTGACTATGAGTATAAATTAATATATACCATTTTTATTTCATTGACACATTGGTAATAATATACAAGGTGTAACAGAAGGGTGTGACAATACTTATACTATACATACCTATGTATATATAGAATACAGCCCACTAGGTTTCAGAATTCTAAGGGTCATAGATTTCGAGTAATCATAAGTTGAACTTTCATTAAAACTTTAAGACTTGCAACCCTACATCTTATCATTTTGAGCGTTCATTGACTTTTGACAAATTTTAATTTGTCAATAAAAAATTCAATTCAAATTCTTGCTAGGGCTGCCACAAAATCAAGTGAAAAATATTATCTAATTTTTGTATGGTAAAAAATATATGCGATTTAATTTTTCATATTTTGGTATATGACTCCTTACATGATATATAATATATGTATACTCTTTAATATTGTCACACCCTTCTGTTACACCTTGTATATACAGAGTTACTGATAAATAACGCATTGCAATTCAAGGGTGGCTTTTATAATATATATAAATCTACTTGTTCCACGACTTCCAAAATTTGCGAAATACATCAGTTGTTGTACACACAGAGGGCACCTCCCCGAAGAAATATATTGAAACAGTTTTTTCGCGAATCTACATACAAATATAACAATATTTGATACTTCTATTTCATGTTGGTTATGAGTAACCCTGAATATATACATTTTATTAAAGAGAGAGATTAAAAATCTGAATCCATTATTTTATATTCAAGTGAGTATGAAGTAGGCAAAATATGTAAAATATTCTATAGTTTATGTAGTAGGATTAACAAACACACTATAATGATTCTTATATTGCCGTATCTATCAAGATAAAAAAAATGTTTATTATGCCTTTTACACTTTTAGTACAAACTGGCAATGTGAGAATGAAATAAAATACTAATAAGTAAAGCACATCAGTTTAAAAAGAAAATTATTAGGATATATAGCATAAAATATACCAGTGGCAATCTAATATAGTATGCACTTTGACTTTTGGAAACAATGATTTAATAGTAAAACAATAATGTAGTTACGAGTTTGCTTTGTTTTCAGTACGATATTGTCAATTGTGCATATCATATCATATGCGAATTAGAAGGGTGTTTCAAGCTTCACACTAATTAAAATAAATCTTTTCCTAGACCTGTAATAATGTAAAAACTGATATTAAAAAATCAAAATCGACTATATTATTTGCCACGCTAATACATATAAAATTATATTAATTCTTATACTTATTTTAAATGCAAACTTGGCTTTGGGAAATAGCTTATTAAAGATGAAATTTATCAAACGCAAATTGTTTTAGGGATTACAAAATTCAAAAATGAAAAATCAAAATCCTTTAAATCATAGAGATTAAGTGAGATTTAACCTAAAATATTTGACACGCAATCTCTGATATATATTTTGATGCTTAATGTATAATATAAATGTGTATATCACGTGCCCATACTCTAAAATTGCTGATTTCATAAAATATTTGAGTATAGGTATGAGCCGGATTGACCACTGAAACTCGCTTCATGAAATTATCAAATCACCAACATTTTGATTAAACGCATAATAATATTCAAAATAAATTACACTGAAAAACACCCGCGTTGGCGGCTAGGATATTTTTTTATTCCCTATTTTACGCAAATCTTGTTTTTCATGGTATAATCAAATGGTTTAAAGAAATCATTAATTACGTTTAAGATATGTATCTAAATACTATCAACATCAGTTAACTATAAACGCTCAAATATTTTATGTAACGAGCAACAATATGGTTACATGTATATGTATGTATACTTATTACCCAGTTCATGAAACGCACAACACTTCTTCAGAATTGCTAAAGGATGGGATGATTTTCACCACCATTTATAGATGTAAGTTTAAATGAGCTTGGTTATATACGGCCTAGCACGGCACGGGGGCTAATAGTTTTTTTCCACCATTTATATCCACTAATGTTGGAATATACTTTAAGTCCCCATGCAAGTGTTAGCTTTGCTGGGATAAAGACAGCAGTATAACAAAGTTATTGAGCATTGATTGATAGCTGTAGAAGATGTTTAATCAGTCGAGCGGGCAGACGCCGATGTGCGTGTTGCCGACGGCTGCGGTGAGCGGCACAGGCACCGGCGTCTCCCCGATCACCAGGTTCCTCATGCACCCGGAGAACCCTCGGCGCGAGCGTACGCCTCTCACCTGCCAAAATAAATCGTACTAAATTAATAACATTGAAAACCACACTAAATTATTTGGCAATTAAACAACAAATTACACGTCGAACGTAATAATACAAAAATCCTTTATTTAATGAAATACATACAAAGTCACATCATCTTAACTATTTATATTTATTCATAAGTGAAAGATTCTAACCTAACCCATTTTGCACTGTATCTTAATTAAAATTTCTTAATTTTAAAAGGATAATTCTTTGAAAATGTACATATAAATACCTATCTCTCTGTAGAAATTGATCTGTTAGACTGTTACGAGGCCAGAGTCATCGCCCAATGTATAAACAATGTAGCGTAGCGTGCGGGGGAGTCACGACCCTCAGTGATGAGGAAGTACGAGTGAAGGAGGAGTGTTGCAGTTACCTTACTGAGCGGGGGAGTCACGACCCTCAGTGATGAGAAAGTAAGTACTCGTCAAGGAGTGTTGCAGTTACCTTATTGAGCGGCTTGTGGTGTCCGCCGACGTAGAGAGGGGTGTGCGTGTCGGTGGATGCCTTGCGCGCGCCGATGCCGGGCTTCGAGAAGTGGCCGTCCAGCCCGACCGACACCACGTACAGAGACTTCACCACTGCAATACAAATACAATTATATAAATAATACAATAATACAGCACCTTCTAGCCCCGTACTCAGCGAACGCTGTCAGATACTAAACAGATATAGCTTATTGCGTTCCATGTTACGAAATATCAATTTTAATTTATTAGAATGAGACCTAGTAAAAATGTAACTAAGGAATAATAAAATTACAGTGATAAAAACATCATAGCAAAATCGTGTAGTTATACCAGTCATGGAACTCAGCGTGATGGGTCGCACGCGGTCTTGTCTTTTGTTACTGAGAATGCTGCGTTCCATGGCTCTTTGGCAAACCCAGAGTCTGATTTTCTAAACCTGGGTTAGTGACCAGGTCTGAGCAACATAAATAAACAAATAAATATATATACCATAGGTCAGGATGGGCAAGATGCACATGTCAGTGAGCTTTAGCCTCAAATGTTTATCACAGCGCTTTGCCTCTACGTATATTGTACGGACGGCAAAGCTTTGGAACACTTTAGCAGAAGCTGTGTTTCCTGCGAACTACAATCCAGGGGTCTTCAAATCTAGAGTTAATAGATATCTTCTAGGTAAGCGTGCTACACCCTAGGCTGCAGCAATGCTTAATATGAGGCAGGCTGTAGTCAAACTTAAACCTATCCCAAGTAAAAAATATAATAATGTTTATCAAAAATGTTAAAAAATATAAATAATGTAACCGTGTATCTTATGCCAGCTGCCGTCACACAGCGTGTTGTTGCTGGCCAGCTTGTACGTCGCCCTGAAGGGCCCGTTCCCGTTGTCGACGGTGGCCGTCACTTCGTTCTCCAACATCTCCAGAATGAGAAAGTCTCTGTTGCCGTGCACGCTGAGCAGCAAGCCTGTCGAGTTCCGAGGCCGCACCTCCATGGAGATCGACACCTCCGTGCCCACTTTGAAGCTGTCAAGCAACTGGAACAAACATATTATATTAGTTAACATTGTCTTATATATTATTACTAGTTATGAGTAAATTGACAAGTGCTAAACCCGCAGTAAGGTAGTCTAGACTAAAACTTAACTGGAAATGAGCGAAAATAATCACGACCAAACGTTTACACGAACACGGATAATATAAGGTTGTAATTATTTTATTACTAGTTGCATTAATATTGGGAATTACATGCAGTAGCAAATAACCGCCGCGGTCTGTCTATGGATGACCATATAGTCAAGTCTTAGCGAGTCTGCGCTACAGCAATTAATTAATTTTACATTAGGATAAGCATTAAAGACATTTATTGTACCTATTACAAAATTAAGCCTGAACACAGATTTCTGGAGAAATTACATATACTTTACAATCAACCACTATTGAGGTAGGTAAGTCTTATGGAAATAACCGGAAAGTAATCAGTTTGTCAAACTCTTATTCATGAGGAACAAGCGACGCGGACAGTCTTTAAATGGGTGACCAAAGAGCGGCATTCCATTTGGGGCTCCGTGAATCAGGTGACACGTTAATTTGTGGGTCCTAGCTTTTGACATAGTACGGCAGTCGTTAAGCCATCGGAGGCCCTCAGGGCGGTTTGATTATTTATTTTATTTATTCGAATAAAATAAAATAAACTTCAAATATCAAATCAAATATAAATTTATTTACAGTACATTTATACATGGTAGCACATTTATAAATAATTAGATCAATACCTTATTATAAATACAGAACAAGATTATGTGCGCTTGCAACGGGCCCCGAACTAGGCCAGGCCTGTATCTCGGTGGCCCAAAACAGAATTATTATTTAGATAATAATTCTGTACACACATACAATTTTACATAAAACTACATGTGCCTCGAGGCATTGCGGCGAAGCAAGGGACAATGGCTATAAGCTAGTCAGTATCTTCACAAATTTGAGAGCCGGCCACTCTTATTCGGTAAAAAGAAGAAATTGACTGGCAAATTTTGTATGGCTTAAGCACTGTAGATTGTAGATTAAAACGTCGCTTAACATCAGGCGTGTTGTAGTCAAGGGAGAAGCTTACCTTCAAATGGTTGGTGTTGTTCTGTTTGTGCCAGGCGCCGAAGTAGACCCCCTCTTCTATCGAGTCGGTGCATCGGAGCGAGTTGACGCGCCTTCCTATGTCCGTCACGAGCTGGTCGTTCATCCGAAGGCCCTTCAGGCAACCCTTGAACGGCTGGTAGATGCCCTGCAAACGTAAACAGAAACAAATACATACAAATGTTCCTTTAACTACAATATTCGTAGGAATGTCTTCAAAGTCTTTATCACACAGCGCCACCTAGCCCCACACTGAGCAAACCTGGCATGGTAGATAAACGAATATAATATTTACCAGCCCGATGGTCGGATGACATTTTTAAGTACATTGGTAGGACATTATGGATCAGACAGACTGGAGAGCTTACTGTGTGGCGCGCAGGGGAGGTGGCCTGTACTCAGCAGTGGGTGGACACAGGCTAATATAATAATCATACATTTATTTTTCTTTACCTCAACATAATATAAGAAATGAACATACCTCGAGGTTCCTGGATATATCATCGGAGAGTGCTTTCAGCCCTCCGTAGAAGTAGGGCGCGTTCAGCACAAACGGTTGAACACAGGATACGCTGGTCTCTCCTGGAAATATATAAATAATAAAATAAGTAAATATTCCGGGATCTAGCCCCATAGTAAGCTAACGCTTGGGTACTAGTTAGCTGGTAAATAATAACACTTCTAAACTTTTCTATTGTAAATACAAACATATACATGGAAACGACCAGACGCATCACAAATAATTGTTTATTCAAAAGTTTACAATTAGTTATGTTGTGCGGAAGTCGAATTCGCGACCCTACCAAGAGGCAGACAAACTACCAACTGAGACAAGGCAAAAATACAATATACTCGTATGCTTAATTCACGAAAGAAAAAAGATCGCGATCAAACATACGAATAATTAATACAAAGAAACGTAACTGAGTCCACAAATTACATGTCATTGTGCGTCGTTTCCCATATATATTAGTAGTAGTATTCAACGACTTTTTGAAATACGCCAATATGAATCTGCTGTTTCATACGAAACCACTTGACAAAATGTAAGGAAAAAAAATCGTAAATTTCCAAAAGTTGTAGAACAAACTTTACACAAACAGAAGCCGCCCTTAAAGGTTGTGCGTTAGTAACCCTGTATAATAATTCTAGCTAAAAACTATAATTAAATGTCATAATTAAACTATAATTATGTGTAAATAATAATATAATATATATATATAAAATAATGCAACATCCGTAAACAACTTTAAGAACCGGCTTGATGGCTGGTTACAGAAAACCAAAAATCTCTTGTTAACTTGTGATCATTGCACCAGTGGACTGTATAATTGTGTACTTTGTGTGGACTATATAAAACAATTTTGACACAGTGTGATATGGGCACATCAGCAATTTGCTGCTCGCCCATTAATCAAATAAATAAATAATTACGGTACCTATACGCTCCGAGTCGACGGCCAGCTTCCCGTGTCCCGCGTTCCGCGCGAGCGTCACGCTGTGCCACTCGGTGTCGTTGTACGTCGATGTAGACGAGATGATGCCCACCTCGCCGCCGCAGTTGAACTTGAAGTGCAGCTGCAAACGGAAACAATGATTTTATCTGTTTGTCTGTCTATTTAAGACGACACAGTGGTGATAAATCTGATTTTGAATTATAGGTGCAAGCGCCCTGCACCGCCGCACAGTTGCGGGGGCCAGTTTCGCTGAAAACCTACTCATTCCGAAAGAGCGTTGGACAAATTGGTTATTTCGTTTATTTTAAAAACTACGAATTTGTTCCACATAATCTATTCAAAAATCAAAGAACTTGCTGCAATGTATAACCAACGCCGACAAAATCGATAACTCCGATTTTATAGAGATCTTTTTGATTAATCATTTTGTGTTTCAAAAGTTGACCGTTGGCGTTATGCTAATCGAAAAATCATTGAAATTATAACTCTTGACCATTAAATTTTAGTTTGGTTGCTTTTGTCCATGTTGAAAGCGTCTTAAAAGCTCATCACGCGAAAACGGCTGAACAATCATGATTTTTGCAGGTAGTATAAGGAGTTAGGAGTGTCACAAGCTACTTTTTTTTTGTGGGTTACGTTTACGTTTGACTACAGCCTGCCTGATGTTAAGCATTGCTGCAAGCTAGGGTGTAACACTTTTTATTCTGAAATAATGCGAGCGATGCCGCGGGCGTCCACTAGTATATAATAATTACCTTGGCATCGTGCATGTACAGCGCGAGGAACTGCAGCGGGTCGCGCTCCGACTGCGCGTAGAATATCATCCCTCCGTGGCGGTCGAAGGTGCGGAACCCGACGGTGAGGTCGAAGCCCTCCAGCTGGCGGCCAGGCAGCTTGCTGTACTCGAGGCGGCTGTCGTTCCTTGTGCCTGGAAATATGTATTGAAAAAAATCAAGTCACAATAATTTAAAGTCATTTATTATAAACTGAATTCAAGAACACATATTCATACTACAGTCGCAATAATATACTGTACGAGTTTTGAAAAATTGCGTGAGTTTTAAATGACTTCATTAGGTTTCTTTTTTATAAAAGCGACCGAACTTAGTTAATAGGTATTTTTTAGGTAAGCGTGTTACACCCTAGGCTGCAGCAATGCTTAACATCAAGCAGGTCAAACGTAAATCTATCCCAAGTAAAAAAGTTCGTAAGAGAGTTGCTAACATTGGTGTCGAGAGTTTAGAACCACCCACAACACAAAGGTCCTCTGACTATTGGTCATCCA